>SNQN01004978.1:0-47735 GCA_008642245.1 Bassia scoparia | reverse complement strand
ATACTTCTCAAAAGTTTAATCTAGAATTCAATGTAATATGCTCTGTAGTGTGAATTATATGTTAGGTTTAAATGCACAATTATAAGTGTTTTTGAGTATGGTAAATCAATTCTGGACAGACTTGGAACAGAATCATAACATACTCAATTAGGGAACCAGGCTGGGGAACCATTGTGTCTCTGAGTGGAATATGGATGCGTTTTGAAAAAAATTTTCTAAATATTTTGTAAAGAATATATTTTGAAATACGTTTTGCAGCTGAATATAGATGGGAATATGTTTGTTGCTCTAAACTAGGAGTATCTATCTTGTTCGATCTATCCTTAGATCAAATCGAACAAGATAAGTACTTCTCTTAAATCTCATCTAAACTTGCTCGACAGTAGAAGAGATTTAAGGAAACTAGGGTTAAGGTTACATCGTTATATATACTCATCTATACTTATAATCACAACATCTCTCCAGGATTGAAAAAGAGTTTTTTTTGAGAGACCAAACACGCATAAGACCTACTTGAGCCATACACAAGAGCATTAGTCGACATTCTTATTTCTCTTATTAGCTTGTTAGAATAAATTAAAAAAGAGAGAAAGGTTGATATTGTTGAAGGCATTCAACAGAGGGTTGAAGGCCTGGTGAGTGTTTGTGAGTTAAACAACAGTTGGACTACGAGTGTGAGTCGATGCACATTCAGGTGAGTTGTGGGTGTGGCTGGTCCCGGAGTAGGGAAACAGCAGAGTGATGTGTTCTTTGTTTTCGAGTAGATTAATAAAGAACATAGGGAGGAGGACTAGCCCAGAGTTGGTGAACCTTGTTAAACTTTGTGTGTCCTTATTATTTTTTTATATTCGCTATTACAGGAACCAGCCCAACTGGTTCTCACACTAAGTCCGAAAAGAAAGAAAAATTAGTAATAGATCGAAATACTCAATTCACCACCCCCCCCCCTCTTGAGTATCAAAAACCTTCAGTTAGTATCAGAGCCAAGGCTTCTTGCAAGAGTAACATCTAGAGAATCAAGTATGATACTTAAGAGTTAGGTGCATTGGTTATGGATAGCAAGACACAAAGTTCAACGGAAGTTAACTATGCATGGTGAGATCAAGGTCAAGAATATGATCATAGGGATTGACTAGAGTGCTGGCTTGTAGTAAAAATGTCCAAACACAATCATGAAGACTCGATTTGAAGAAACAAGACTCAAGAAAGAAAACAGTGAATTGGTGACTGTGATTAACAAGTTACTTGAGAAGAATGCAAAAGCAATGTCATATTACAACAAGCCATAGGTGAGATACGAGTATAATCAAATTTCTGGATGCAGCATGTGCAGAAATTTGGGATACTCTTGAAACTTGCTTATGAGGGAACCAGCGAGTAAAAAGATCAAAAATGATTTACTTATGTAAATATGAATGTTTTGCAATGAACAAGGGTGAAAAGATTAATGATTATTTTTGTGATTCATGACAATATCAATGATTTAGACCCTTGGCAAGTTTTTCTGATGAGGATCCTTGTGAGAAAAAGTTATTGCGCAGTTTAACAGACTCATGGACAGCCAAAATCACTGCTATCTATGAAGCAAAGACTTGTCTACTTTGTCTCTATATAGCTGATTGGTTTCTCTCATGACTCATGAATTATTGATTGACTTAAAGTCTGAGAAGGAACCAGCCAGAGACATAGCCTAAGGGAATAGTAGAAGAGGATGAAGATGAGATTGGCATGATTGCCAAAAGGTTTGAAAGAACACCGCAGATCAGGGAAGAACTTCAAAGGTAAGAAATTTCAAAAGACGAACTCATCTTCTGTAGGGTGCTTCAAGTGTGGAGGAGAAGGACATCTTATTAGAGAGATTGTCCAGTGTGGAAGGACAAAGAGCCATATTGAGACAAACGAGCTTTCAAGAATGCTATGATAGCACCAAGTGGGTGATTCAGACTCAGGATCTGATGAGGATGAAAATACCTAACCTAGTGTTTGCATGATGGCTTTGCAAGCATCACGGAAACAACACCTGATCCGAACCAAGAGGGGAACCATCACATTCGAAAATGCTTGAGGCCAAGAAGGATGTGTTGCCTGAACACAAGGTAACTTAGAACAAGTTAGGTAGGATATGCATGAGTATGATAGAGATAATATGCTGCTTGTATAGATTCTTTATTGACGAATGCATAAACTAGGTGAACTTACATAACTGGCAAAAGAGAACTTAAGAAAAACGACTGAATGTGAATTTGCTATTGCATGTGTGATCACCTTGAAGAAGTTTGCCATGAATTAAAGATAAATGGCAAAGCTTGAGGTTGAATTGGACAAGTGCAAGGTGGGACTTGAAAGGCATATTTCTAAACAAACTATCCGGGTATGATGGTGAAGAAGATTACCTCCTAGCTCCCCAGAACTTATAACCTTTTGTAGCAGGACTCCTTTGTTGAAAGCTTTGAAATAATGGCTAGCAACTTAGAAGATCTTTCAAAGAGAATGCTTTACTCAAAGCTGCACATGTTATGGATAGTAAAATCTTGAATCTCAATTTACAACTTGAATCTTTAAAAGTGATGTTGTTTTTCAAAGAAAAGAATGAGTTGTTAATGAGAATCTTGAAGCAAGAGAGAAGAACTACTGAGAGTCAAAGACATGTGAGAAAACTACTGACTGCATAAGAAACTTAGGTACTATTGACATCAAAACGAGGTAACAAGGGAAATTGGTCTTGGTTATAATAAACGAGGAACCAGGATAACTGTCTCCAAGGAACACTGGATTAGGGAATTTCAAAGAGGTAGTAATGTTAATGTCTAAGAACAGCATTTTGTTACATTGTGGTATGAATGGGACACAAGATACATGAATGTCCAGTTAGAAGAAATAGGTGAATAAGAACAATAAACATGTGAATTGGTCTAGAAAAGAAAAAACCAACCAGATGCAAATGTTGTGGAAAAGGGACCCAAGAAAGGTTGGGTTCCAAACTAATGTTGATTGTTCTTACAGGCTAAAGTGAAGAAGTACCTATTGGTATTTGGACAGGTATTCACAGACATGTCCGGAGATAAAGAGCAATTTCTCTCACTAGTAAGCCTTTAATGGAGGGTCACCTTAGGAGTATACAGTAAGGAACCATCACTGATTAGGTAAGGTAGGTAAGACACTTTCAAAATGCAATTGATGAATGATTATTATGTTTAAGGCTTGCAACATATCTTTTGAGCATTTAACAACTATGTGACAAAGGTAATAGAGTTGGTTTCAAGCCAACCTATGTCACATAGTTAACTCACAAACAGGTGAACTAATATGTGAAGAACCAGGAGACATGATGTTTACATTAGATTCCTGGATCAAATTCCTCAAGATAGTTTGTCTGTTTGAGAGCTATTTCAGACAAATAACCAATGGATTTGGGCATAAGAGATTGGACATGGCAAGCCTAACATTACTGAATAACTTAAGTCTCAAGACTTGGTAAGTAGGTCTTCCTAACATAGTATGAGTCACAATAAAGTTGTTCAGATGTGTCAAGGGGAAACAGGTCAAATCTCTTTAAGCCTAAAACTGTTTTGAGTACCAGCAGAACCTTCGAACTTTACACATTGGATTTGTGTGGTCCCATGAAGTTAAGTCGAAGAGGTCATAGATATGTTGTGTGTATTGTTGATGATTTTTCCAAGTACACTGGGTAATAATGCTTCACTCAAAGGATGAAACTTCGATGATGGGTTACTCTAGTGAAACAGGTGGAGAACCAAGCTTTCTACAAGCTGGTCTCGTAAGATCAGACATTGGTACTGAATTTTGAAAATGCTGACTTTATTGTTTTGCAGGGAACATGGTAATAAGCACAACTTCTAGCCCTAGAAACTCAACAAAATGTTGTTGTTGAAAGAAAAGATAGACTCTTAAGGATGATGCCAGAACAATGCTGATTGAGAGTGGTCTCCCTAAGAGTTTTGGGAGAAGCTATTGGCCTGCTTGCTACATACTAAATAGAGGACTCATAAGACCTTAAACTGAGAAAATCCTTTAGAACTCCTAAAGGGCAGAAAACCCAATATTGCATACTTTCGTGTCTTGGATGCAAATGCTATGTATGATAATGGGAAGAACCAGCTCGATAAATTTGACCCTAGAGTGATGAGGAATTTTTCTCGGATATTCTTCTCAAAGTAAAGCATATAGAGTCTTCAAAGAGGACTCTGTGTGTGAGGAAAGTGTCCATGTTGTTTTTGATGAGTTTAACATGTCTTCTGAGATTGCACAGGATGAACTGATGTGATTATTGGATCTCTAGAGTTCACTGGGAACCAGCTGCTGGTCTCTCCAAATGAAGAGCAAGCTAACTTAGGCTCACCCACTGGTCCACCAGAAATGATGGTGGAGAGCCTAAAGAAGAAGAAGAAGAGGATACAGATAGGGAACCAGGACCTGATGGTCCCAAGTGATGGAAGGTAAGAAGTTCAGGGAGAACATACAATCAGACGTAAAATGAAACAACTCCTGAACTGAGGTAAGATAGGTAAGGGAAACAGCACAGAATGAAAAATTCTAGTTCCTCGAAAGAGGAAGAGATTCTGATCCTGTTGTTTCCCAAACAAATCAAAAAGCACAAAATGAATTTCTACAAAAAAGTTTAAGTAATTTCTTCTCACCCCCTGATCAAATTATTAGCAACATTAATACAGGTATTCAAACAAGAAGAAGTGTTACCAAAATGTTGTGCTTCTATCATTCCTGTCTAGTGTAGAGCCAACTGACATAAATTTGGCCTTAACTGATCCTGACTGGTATAGCAATGCAAGATGAGTTAAATCAGTTTCAAGAAATGAAGTTTGGCATTTGTCCTAGACCTAAGGAAAGGTCAGTCATTGTGAACGAAATGGTCTTTAGAAACAAATTGGATACCTAGAGTATAGTCAGAAATAAAGCAAGGCTATTGTTGCAAGCTTACAATCAACAAGAAGGAATAGATTATATGATGAATGCTTTGCACCTGTACTAATTAGAGGCTATTAGAATATTAATTTCTTATGCTGCTCACATGAATATGAAGTTGTTTCAGATGGATGTGAAGACTGCCTTCTTAAATGGATAGCTTGAAAGAAGAGTTATATGTTGAGCAGCTTCCTGGTTTTGAGGACAAGTTGTTCCCCAACATGTGTACAAGTTGGACAAAAGCCTTGTATGGATGGAAGCAAGCAGCCAAGGGCTTGGTATGAAAGATTGTCACTTCTTCTTAATGAAGAATGATTAATAAAAGGGGAACGGTGGACCAAACCTTGTTTATCAAACTAGGGGAACCACTTGAATTATAGTACAAATTATGTTAATGATATCTTATTTGGTGCTACTAATCATGTACTATGTAATGGTTTGCTAATTTATGCAGAGTGAATTTGAAATGAGCATGATGGGGAAATTAGGATTCTTCATTGGCTTGCAAATTAAGCAAACAGCTGATGGGATATGACCATCAGCAAGTACTGAAAGAGTTACTAAAAAATTTGGCATGGAGAACAGAAGGCTTATGATAACACCTGTTCTACAATCTACAAAACTTGATGCTGATTTGATAGGGAACAGATGTTGAAGCTCACTGTATAGAGGATGTGATTGGGTCCCTACTTATCTAACAGCTAGTAGACTGATATTGTGTTTTCTGTGGGTGTGTGTTAGGTTCAAAGCAATCCAAGGAATCTCACTTGAAGGCTGTTAGAAGGATACTTAGGTATCTTTGGAAATAGCAGATCTGTGCTTGTGGTATTGTAGGACGTGGCCGCGCTCGCGTATAGCGGTGGCGCCGCTTGGTACTACATCGAGGTGCTTTGCGTGGCTTGAGCCACGGAAACCGCACGTGAGTGCGTTGGGATGTGGTGTCGAGTAAGGGGAGTCGCCACCGTGCCTATAAAGGTTATTCACGGACCCCGAAACGTTGGTGCCAATTAATGGCCCACGTTCTGATCAGTAGCCAGTTCGTGGGTTCGGGGACAGGTTACGAATCAGATCTGTAACCCAATTCGCCGCATGTAGCGCCTTACTCGGTCTCATTCAATTCCATTCATCACGATTATTGAATCACATAACTTACATTTTTAAGCACCTTAGAAGCGTAATAACCCTAAAATTACACGAAAGTGTGTTTTCTATTTGCACAAGAGACTACCTAACTGAAATTGTGACCACTTGCATTAACAAGTTAAAACGGTGCCTAAAAACCGGTTGTCCATAGTTAATCTGATTTTCAAGTGATTCACATAATTTGGGCTTATTAGCAAAATAATATAAAATAACAACCATGACAATGCGAAGTATATGAACTTCAAACATCATATACAAACCAATTTACCTGAATCTGGCAAACAAAACAAAAGTTAGGTTTAATAAAACTAGGAAACGAATCTCCGCTTGGATCGCTATATAAGAGACAAACAAAAATGTTAGTTCATAATAAAAACGAGCGAAATGAATCTTCCGCCTTGAAGTCGTATAACAAGGATAGAATCGTTAGTATTGACAAGTGATAATAATAATTGAAAATGAAATAAAAAGAATGAAAAAATAAAAAACGCTAAAAAATTAATGATAATCCTACATATTCACATGAACAATTAAATAGTGAGTTTCTACATGTTTGTTAATTAGAATCGAAACTCGTAATAGTTATTAATTAGATGAAAAAGGAGTATGTTAATGGCGGTAATCTCAGAAATAAACCTTGTTATTGCTGTTGAATCGAACAGAATCGAGCTTTGAACTCAAGAACGAATGTGTTTAGAGTGTTTGAGAGAGTGAGAGAGAGAATACGCAGTTAAGGACAGAGAGAGAGAGAGAGAGAATAACGTGTTGAAAAGCCGTGTGTCGTTGAAAAAATCGTGTGTGGTCCGAATGAGCAAGGCAGGCACGTATTTTAGGCAGGGGAAAAAAGAGGGAGAAACCTGCTATATACGCGGTGGCTGCGTATATACGCAGGTGGCCTGCGTATATATGCAGGTCTGCGTATATACGCAGGTAACTGCGTATATACGGCAGACCTCTGCCGTATATACTTTTTCCAAAACCTCGAAATACTTTGATTCTCTCTGCCGATTTATTTCGTGATTTTGCCTTGATTCGACGCACCTAGCACACCTCTTGCGTCTCCACGCAAGAGAGGTTCTAGAGCGTTCTAAGAAGGTTCCACGTATTTCCGGAGTATTTTTTGTGTATTTTGTATTTTTTTTGTATTTTCTGCGTATAAAAACTTAATAAAAATCATAGAAAAATGTAGAAAAATCAGAAAAAAATAATCTAAAAATACTGGTGAGCCGCTCAAGATGTGAAGAGTGTGAATGAAAAGTGGAAAATTATGAGATCACCAATATAAATTATTTTAAAAAATCTCTAAATAGAAAAGATACAACTAAAAATAGAAATATTAAAACTAAAATAAAAGAAATGTTTTTGCCCCTTTTAATTTGTCCTTTGCTCAACAGTTCCGAAGTAATGACCCACGTATTTTCACTTTTGTGAGTTCAAAGCATCTTTTCTCTAAGTCGAAATCAATAGCGAGACGCGTATGTTTCATCACTGATTACTCTTTTGGGGAGACATTTTTAGGTGTCACAGAAGCCCCCATTCTGACTGAGTCTGGAGAGACGATATCTCGTAGACGAAATCAAAGTATTTGATTTCGGGACGGAGAGCAACTCAAGACGTTCTGCGACCCTGAGTTTCCCCTTTTCGCCGGTATGCTAAAACAACGGTTGTTTTATTACCTGTAGTCGTTGCCCGTGCGGTATTATTTGCTTGCCTTGGAATTTTTGTGCGGGAGCAAACTTCAAAACTCGAAGAGTGCGTGAACTTCTTGAGCGGGAGAAGATTCCAAAACCCGAGAGATGCTGACTGGAAATTCGTAGCGGGAGAAATTTCCAAGACCCGGAATGATGTGCTCCTGGCGGAACTTATTAGGGGAGAAAGATCCAAAGCCGAAGAATGTGCTGACGGAACTCTGTAGCGGGAGAAAATTTCCAAGACCCGAAAGATGTTTGTGCGGATTTATGTAGCGGGAGAAATCATAGAACCAGAAAGATGTTTTTGTGCTGGATTTCTTGAGCGGGAGAACTCGTAGACCCGAAGTGTGCATATATGGATATTTCTGGTGCGGGTAGAATTCCAAAACCCAAAGGTGTGTAAAGGAGTTGTTAGCGCAAAGAAGCCACTTTGACTGAGTCTGAATAGACGAAAGTCAAAGTATTTGATTCGGGACTGTAGACACCTTGTAAAAATGTGTCTCCCCAAATGAGTAATTCCGTGATGAATATGCCGCGTCTCGCGTTTGTTTCGACTCGGAAAAGATGCTTTGAACTCACGAAAGTTGGAAATACGTGAGGTGTACTCGGAACTATTGAGCAAAGGTCACTTACAAGGCAAACAATTTCCTTCGGTTTTCTGGATACTCAAAGGTTTTCAAAGTTTTCAAACGAGTTAAGCTGGGATTCTCGTGCTTTTTGTTTTCCATCATGTGCGTCACATTTTTCTGAATCCGGCAATATTTTTAAATTATTTTTCTGATTTTTTCTATATTTTCTATGAATTTTGCAATGTTAAATACGCAGAATATGCAGAAATACGTGAATAATTAGAAAATAAATCCGGAATACGTGGAACCTTCTAGAAATTCTACGAAATCCTTGCTTGGAGAGCAAGGGTGTCTAGGTGCGTCGAATCAAGGAAATCACGAATTAAAATCGAGGAATCGAAATATTCGAGGTTTTTGGAAAGTATATATCGAGATCATGGAGCGTATATACGCAGGCTGATGAACGTATAGACGCTCAATCAGGAGCGTATATACGCTCACTAGCTGCGTATATACGCTCAACAAGCCATACGTTTTAGCCAAAATTTTATGGAAATGGAGAAGCGTATATACGCTGGGAATGAGCGTATATACGCTCCTCACACTGCGTATATACGCCACCTCAGCGTATATACGACAGGGTTTTCTGCTCCAAATTTGCCTCGTGCCTATAAATCCCTTTGCCTGCTCAGTTCGTGGAGACACGCACAATTACGGACTTCATCCTCACTTCGTACACTTCACACAGCTTGACATCTATTCTCTCTCAAAACACTCAAAACACATTCGTATTCGATTCAAACATCGATTCTATTCGATCACAAGCGAAATAAGGGGTATAAATCTGAGATTACTCACAAAAACCTTTCTTCTTTCACTCTTTTTCAATTCCTTTTGTCTCTTTTAATTTGATTAATCATTATTTGAGTTTTAATTCAATTAAAACCATGTGAAACTCACTTGTCAAGCGTTTCATGTAAATTTGTAGGATTTTATTAATGTTTTCAATGTTTCCATGGTTTTTGGTTTTCATTTGTTATACATATTATATGTCAATACTACGCGTTTTGCTTGTCTAATAGCAATTCAATCGAAAGGCGATTCCTTTGAGTTTTGTTCTAACAATTTGATTGTTTGCAGTGACAAGGTGAGGAGGACACATATACATATTTTATGCCTACTAACTTTGTTTTCATGTCTTGTATATATATCTTCTATCACACTTGTATATATTGTTTAAACAAGACGGAATTTAATCGTTTGTGTCAACATAAGTCAGATAATCATGGACGAGCCGGTTCTAAGCACTTATTAACATTGATAACATCAATGTGTCGCCTATCCATTGTAGAAGTCTTGTTTGTGTATAATAGCAACCCCCTGCAATATTAATGCACTTCACAAGTCAAATCAATAGGCTCTTCTGAATTTCAATTGTTATGATTTTATGGAACTAAAATGAAGACCGAGTAGAGGCCGCTACATGCGGGCGAATTGGGTTACAGATCTGATTCGGTACAGTCCCCGAACACCAGACTGGTGTACTGATTGGACGGGGGCACATTAATTTGGCACCAATGTTTCGGAGGTCTCCGTGATAACCTATATAGGCTACGGTGGCGATCCCCTAAATTTCGACGACACATGCCCCAACGCATTCACATGTGATTCCATGCTAATTCAATCCTGACACTGAAGCTGAGGTCACTCCCCTTGCTCTAAGCGCGGGGCGAGCCACAGGAGGACAGAGGCAACTCCAAGACGTTCTGCGACCCTGGTTCACTTTTTCGTCGGTACCTGTGCAAACACAAGGTTAGTTTCCTGTTACCCTGTTGAGCCCAGCGCCAATGCGGTTTTTATGCCTATGGAAGACGCACTAGGATCCTCGGGGCTGCTTTCTCCCTACGGCTGACCTTGGCTTCAAATTCTATGAGAAAATGAGGTGATGAATCCTTCGAAGCGCCTCGTTCTTGCAAGTAGTTTTTCCCTACGCTGACCTGGCTTTTTCGGGAAAAGAGATGATGTAGATGCTTCCCTAACGGCTGACCTTGCTTTTCGGAAGAAGTATGCGCAAGTTCCGTCGGAAGCGCTCGTCCTTCGGAAAGTTCCCTCTATCGGCTAGACCTTGGCTTTTGGGGAAAGTCTGCGTGTACAACAATCGCGTATAGAAGATGAAGTCTGTATAAGCTATGATGTGATGATATAATTCTTCGGAAACGCCTTGTTCCTCAGCGAAACCTTCTCAGACGAGCTGACCTTGTGTCTCTCTCGGTTGGAGAATTGTTGCGTGTAGCAACAATGCCGTATAGCGATGAATGCCGGTTATAGGTTGTGACCTCATGGATGAATTCCTTCGGAAGCGCCCTCGTTCCACAGGAAACTTCCCTACTCGGCTGACCTTGGTTTCGGGAAGAAAGTATGTAAGTTCCAGTCGGAAGCGCCTCGTTCCTGTGGAAGTTTCCCCTAGCGGCGACCTTCGGTTTTCGGGGAAAGTTCGTGTAGCACAATCGCGTAGCGATGAATGCTGTATAGGCTATAGTGAATGATATGAATTCTCGGAAGGCGCCCTCATTCTCAGGAACCTTCCTATCGGCCAAGACTTGGCTTTCAGGAAGAATGTTGCGTGTTAGCAACAAATCGCGTATAGCGATGAATGCCGTATAGGCGTGTGTAGTGCCACTTCATGTAAGGGATATGGGGCCTGAGCCTCGTGTTGAGGTGGTGAATGTGCAATGTGCAATGTAATGTGTTTGTGCGGATGCAGATCATGATATAGTATGTAAACTCAATGCGCAATGATGGCTACGAAGTGTTTACAATGGGCTATATGTGTAATGCAAGTTTATTCTTTAGATCTAATGCATGAATGACCAAGGAATTGCTAATGGTAAGATGCTTTTGATTGCGGGATTGGAGCCGTCTCAAGCCCCCATTTCGAGCAACAGGCGATGCTTGTGATTGCAGTGAGCCCCCAACCATGGGGTTTAGGTGTGTGGTGAATGGCTTAATTGTGGTGTGGTAATGGTTGGTTAAGTAGGTGAGAGCCCGGGCAATGGTTGATGGAGTAAAGTATTTGTGGAGTCATGGGTCTGGCTCAGCTGACAATGGTAAGGGATGAGGTACTGGGAACTGTGATTTAATTTGGCCCAAATCCGGTAACTTGAGTGATGCCGCCTGAGGAGAGAACATGGACAATATGCTGCAATGCGATGGTCTTCTATTCTTCATGTAATCTTCAAGACTTTGAATCTTCCTTTGAATACTCCAATTTTGAGCACATCTTCTTTCTTCGAATGACTTCGAAAGGCCTCACACTTCAAGTCTTGGAATCATCCCTATGACTGCACATGTAACATGGTTAAGATGCAATAAAAGGRYTATGACTGTTTTTCAGTATAACAGTTAAGGAAACAACTCCTACTAGTTCTGCACCAGTATATGAGCTTTGTGTTTATTCAGCTGTTCCCTGTAACAAACAAGTTAGTTTCAATATATACACAATAAGTATTAACTTGTCTGAGGAAACAAGTATCCTATAACAGCTGGTTCCCCAAACCAACTATTTTCACAATTAAGTGTCGTGTTTCCTGTATCGGTTTGTCATCACTCAAAACCTAAGGAACCCAACAATATCGGATTTTCTTTCCACATTTAGCACCACAAAGTCATTTCTAAACATATGACCTTTCTTACCTACCTTGAGAAGCACYTTTTTGACAACTCCAACTAGGACTCGGTTGGTGCCATCAGCAAATTGTACGGTAGTGGTGGTGTGTTTGAGAGTGGTGAGTCCTAGGCTTAGGAAAATCAGATACGTCATTACACTTATTGCCGCTCCCAAGTCACACAAAGAATCCTTGACTAGGACGCCGTTTATGGTACAAGGGACGGAAAAAGTGCCCAAATCCTTAAGCTTCTCCGGGATTTCACGCTGAGGCACACTCTTGGGCTCAACTTTGTTCCTTTCCCCCTTGTTTCGAATTTCTCCTAAGAATTGAGAAAGAAGGTGGGCATCTCTCRCTTAGCCCCATTAGGTGGTAATTGGGAATGGTGATGTTAGAGCATTTGTAGAAATCGGCCAAACATTGTGTCTAGGAACTTTTTCGGGTTAGGCATCTCAGATATCACCATTAAACTCAAAGGATCTTTCCCATTACTAGGCTCACCTCCCTCAATTTCCTTTCCCTTCTTCCTATCAATCTTGTTTTTCTTCTTTCTCTTTTTCTTCTCCGCAATCTCAACCTTTTCYTCCTCGGTTTTTCTTGGGTTTTTACCTCCTTCACCCTTTGTTTCTTGACACTCTCTCCTTGGTCACTCTTTTCTTACGCATTGATTCTCTCTCTCTCTCAATGACTCTTTTTCCACGTCACCCTTCTCACCAACTCRGTCATCCTCCATTGATTTTGATCATGTGTACCCCATCATTTCTTGCATTGGAGGCACTTGGTTGGGAGGGTTGGATATACTTGGGTGTTTGTTGGATAAGGTTGGGCATGTTTCCCTCATGAGCCTTCAAATTTGCTCGAAACTCTTACTTGTCCTCTTTTGGGAACTCTTGGTCTTGAGGGTGTTGGATGATAGGAATGTTTTGGTTTTGAGTGGGATGTGGTTGGAAATTTTGTTGGCTTTGATTGTTGTTGAAATGGGGTGGAACTTGGTTTCCTCTTGGCCCCATGAAATGCCCTTTCATTCCCCTTGAAAATATGGGTGTTGGTAATATGGACTAGATTGAGTAGCTTGGAATGGGGGTTGGGCTTGGGAATTGGCATACCCACCATTGTTAGCTTGGTACCTAAAGTTGGGGTTATTTCCCCTAATACCACCTTGGCATTGGGGGTTTGGGATTTGGTTGCCAAAACAATAACTTTGATTCACAAAGTTTGGGTTTTGACTTTTGATAGCCAAATCCTCTTTGGTTGAATTGCCTTTGGTTACCAAAACCATTTCCTTCTTGAGGGTTGAAACCCCTTTGGTTAGAGTTGTTTTGGTAACCAATGCCATTCATTTGGCTTGGTTGGTTGTAGGGGGCCCTCATTGGCCCAAAAGCATTCAGGTTGCCACCAATCCGTGGCTTWGCTCCATTGTCACCCATCAAGTTACATTGCTCAAAATKAAAAAGCACCACAATTGTTACAAAACATAACAACATTTGGCATGGAATTATAAATTTGAGGTTTGGACTTACCTTGGCCCTTAAGAAGGGTCGGTGGAGTTGCTTGTGAGGAGGAGATTCCCCCCTTCTCAAGGGATTCCTCTATGATTGCCTTGATTCCCTCAAAGATCTTCTCTACCACTTCGCCCTCACCAAGTGAGCAGACCGTACCTTTGCTTTGCCTTGGGGGAGCTCGCTCACCCTTTTGCCAAGTGGCATAGTTGTCAACAATTTCCATGATGATGCCCTCAATCTCATCTTCACTCTTGTTCATTATAGGACCTCCGACTCCGGCATCCAAACTCGTTTTTCTTGAGTTATTTAAGCCCATATAGAATGTTTGGTACAAAATCCATTCTAGATTTTCGTGATGGGGGCATTCTATTTGATATTCTTTAAACCTCTCCCATGCTTCGAATAGTGTCTCATTCACACATTGCGTAAAACCTTGCAACTTGGCCCTTATCTCAGCCGTTTTCCTATGTGGATAGAACTTGTGAAAAAAGGATTTCGTCGTCTCCTCCCAAGTGGTCAAGGATTTAGGCTTCATTTCTTTCTTGAGCCAATCCATAGCCTTACCCAATCGAGAAAACTCAAACAATTTTAGCCTCAAATATTCTTGTCTAACCCCATTCACCTTGATTGTGTCAACGTAGTTCTCGAAATACTTTAAGTGTTTGTGTGGGTTTTCACTCTTAAGTCCATGGAAGTGTCTAGACTAAATTAATTGAATAAGGTTGGGTCTTATCTCAAAATTCCCTTCAATGTTGGGTAAGACAATGGCTTTGTGGTTGGATATGAGCCGAGTGCTCCTGAGTCCTTCAAAGGTCTAGCCATTATTTAAGCTTTTTCCTCCTCAATATAAAACTCCTCAACTTCTTTCTCACTCTCACTTGAATTCTCAAACTCTTCTTCACACTCTCTCTSTTTACTAGCCTTTGAACCCGTTTTCTTACTTGTCGGATCTTTCTATCTCGGGATCAAAAACAAGTGTTTCGCTATTTTGCGTGAGGAAAAATTGCTCTAAATGAAACGAAAGCAACTTCAGGTGAAGTTGGAAAATCTTTTTGGGTTTTTGAATTTTATGAAAATTCAAGTAAAACCGAATTAGTTTTGCAAAAACTCAAGCACTTTGCCATCGCCGGCACCGACGCTAATTTGACGTGCCTCCCACCAAGGTTCGCTGGAAAAATACCTATGTGGAGGGCTATCAAYCAAAAATTTATAATTCCTAAGCTTGAAACTATACAAATATAGAGGCAAGTCTAGGGTCGAACCACGAGGAAGGACTAATGTGAGTGCTCAAGCTAAATCTACCCAATTTGGGGGGTGAATTAAAACTTGAAATTTGATTTTGGAAATCTAAGGCTACAAGTAAACTAGAAACAAGGATTTTGAAATTAAATATGCAAAAATACTTAGGAGATACTAGTTTTGCCCAACTATATATTAGGAAATTATGCCAAACAAATTAATTACCTCAATCCAATAAAGGGGGTAATTGTGATCTTAGTTAAGCAAATTGGTTGGAATCATTATTTCCCAAATCATCCAACACTCCCAAAACTTGCTTAAACCCAAGTCCCCTCAAGCTCTCATAAGAAATCGTTGAAAATGGATTAAACCAATACCCTAATCAACCCTTCTAATCCCTTGCAAAGGTTGAACAAGGAAATTCTCTCCCAAAGCCTTGGATGGCCAAATCCAAAACAAAGTAAGATAGGGAAACCACAATTTTGATAACAAAGATGGTTGGAAAGAGATTTTTATATTATTTTGGCACTAATAGATTATAGTTGGGCTTCCTAGCACTCCTAATCATTATAAGAAGCATTTAAACAACAAAAGCAATAGGAGAAAACATGAAATTTCCATGAAAACAAGAAATTCAAAGCTATAATTGGGTATTCAAGAACTAACTCAAAACTTAACCAAATTGAGCAAAACTAATTGCAAATTGCTCACAAACATAGGAGGAAACTATCTAGCAACAAAAGATATTGAAAGCAACAAGAAAACCCACAAAACCTAGAAATCGAAATTGTGCTAAAACATCCAYTAAACGTAAATGGAATTGAAATCAAATGCAAGAATTGAAATTACGTCGAAAAATTAGATTGAAAGCATATAAGATTTGCTACAAATGGTGGAGTATTGAAGAATCTAGATAAAAAATAAATCAAGAACACTAAGCTTTCTCTCTCCTAAGCTATGGAAGAATGAAGAAGAAGAAGATGAAAAATTCTGAAAATGTAATTCCAAAATCTATTCTATTCTATCTCACTACTTCTTGTTTTCTTTTTTTTTTCTCTTAAAACTATATATACATGGCTCAATTACAAAGCTAAGAAATATTACAAGAATGCCATTACTAATTTCCACATGTGTGAAATACCCCTCCAAAGTAGTGTCAAACACTGGTCAAACATCGAAAAGTCAACAAAATCGGGGTGACATACATGTGCGGGCCACCCTTGGGATGCGCGCCCGCTCCAAAAACTTTCTGTAAATCGGAGGAGTAGGRTGCAGGCGTGGGCCCCCATGCGCGGGCCACATGCACGGGCCACCCTCGATGCACGAGCCATGCGCTTGCCAATCCTRGAGATGCACGCCCGCGCCTTATTGGATTTGGAAAGTGAAGGAGAGGTCAGGTGCAGACCCCCATGCAGGCGCGGGCCGTTCCTTGTGATGCGCGCCCYTTTGTTTTTCATTCTAGAAATCTACCTGAGGTTCTGCAGGCGCGGGCCACCATGCGCGGGTGGTCTGAGGAGGCTCGGGCCACCATGCTTGGCTCTAAATGAATTGCTCAACTTCAAATGGCCATAACTTCTTGCTCGGTGATTGTTGCACCTTGCAATATACCGTTGGAAAGCTCTCAGAGTCTACTTTCTAATGTAAAAAGTTTCACTTGAAAATTCAAAGTGTGCAAAAATATATGGCTCGAAGAAGATTTTAGAGTGTGAGTTCAAACGCCTTAAGGCTCAACTTTAGCAAACACAATCACTCCAACAATTTACAAAGGCCCAAAACTAGCATGCGCACACCTAAGTATCTTGCAATCATTCACAACACTTGCAATTGAGTGTATAAGAATAGAAAAGAAGAGAAAACTATAGAAAAACCTATGAAAACCACTGAAAACCAACAAAACCCTACAAAACTATACAAAGTAAAAAACTAACCAAAAGGCTAGTGAAATGATATCCAAAACACACATATTSACCAAAATAAGGAAGAAATAAGTGCCTAAATGTGACCATTTTTGGCACTTATCATTTGTTTGGGATTATTTCTAGGTAATGGGGGAGCTGTTTGTGGGGTGAGAGAGAGTGGCGATGGGTGGCAGTGGTGATGATTGTTGGTGGTGGGCGTGGATTGTGGAGGAGAGAGACTGGGAGGGAGAAGAATGGTTTGATAGTTAATTAACTTAGATGGATGAAAATCTARCGGAAAATTATTGTCCGTTAATAGTAAGGGCATWTGAGCTATTAACCCCTAACCTTAGGGGTACTTGAGGTAACTCAAAAACCTCAGTGGTATATGGTTATTAGGCCTAACCTCAGGGGTATATGGGGAAATTTTGCTAAGTTCAAATAAGTATCAATAAGTTCATATAAATATTAATAAGTTCATATAAGATAAGTTCAATTAAGTACAAATAAGTTGAAAAGAATACACCTAAAATATGATATAAAATGTGTCGGTAACTTCATTTTATATGTGAATAATATAGAAAAATGTTATATACATTGTTACTAGGTAAGCATTAATATAATGAACTTAAAATGCATGCAAAAAGTTAAAGTTATTGTTTTTTTTATTTATACCAAAGGAAATACTACCTGTTGTAGCAAGTTGAATGGGCTAGCTACAATATTTCCTCTGATTTACAAGGTTGACAGAGGGATGGAGGTTTCCCGTCAATGCTACTCCGGGAGAGCTGACCTCTATTGTTCAAAGGATGGGAGACTTGGCACTTCCTCCTAGAAAACAAAGGTGAGAACTAAAACTAGTCAAGATCCTTAGCGCTTCTGGGTCCTTAGCACCTTGAACGTGCTATGCCTCCTTAGCACRTGCACAAAAGAGAATAATCTTATTTGGATTATCTCCCCTTCGATGCTTAAGTAAGTATTGGAATAGAGGGATTAAAGTGCTAGTTAGAGAGAGAAAGTAGTGAGAGATGTTCTCGAGTGGGTTYGTGTATGTAATAAATACTTGATAAGTTCCAAAAATGGTCATATTTAAGCACCTATTTCTCTCCTATTTTGGTCTTTTTAAGTGTTTTCGACATCATTTTACTAGCCTTTTGGCTAGATTTCCACTTTGTATAGTTTTGTGGAGTTTTAGTGCTTTTTGTAGGTTTTTAGCTTAATTTCACCTCATTCCTAATCTTGAGCTCTTCATTGCAAGTYTTTGGTTTAGTTACAAGTTGTCTTGATGTGAATTTACTAGTTTTCGATGTAATTACAAGTTGGCGTGCATAGATTTTGTAAGGGTTGTTCTTAAGAGTTTGATTTTTGTACCTTAACATCTTCTTCGAGCCATATATTTCTGCACACTTTYAATTTTCAAGTGAGACGTTTGCATTGAAAATTAGACTCCAGGAGCTTTCCAACAGTATATTATAAGCTACATTTTGAGCACTGAGCACAAATTTATGATTGTTCAAAATTTGGCCAACAAATTTGGAGCGTGCCTCTTGCACCTGCCCCACACGCGCCCCATACGCGCCACCATCAAGCCAAAACAAACCTGTAAGCAGAAAGTTTTGCGCATATGCACCACTCTATGGTCGTACGCACCACCGTCCGTGTCAGGGTCAGCCTACACGCGCCCTGTTCACGCCCCACATGTGCCACCACATGCGCCACCTGCAGACCTCCAGGCAGAAAGTTTGGCATGTACGCGCCACCATCCAGGCCAAGTCAACCGTTCGCGCCATCTACACACGACGTTTTCCTCTCGACATCCGCTCCAAGTCCGTTGAAAGACGTTGACCTACCTTTGACTTTGACTTGTGGAGCAAGCTTGAGACAATTTGGCACATGTGAAATTAATAATGGCATACTTGTAATTATATAGAATACTTGTAATTAGTGTGATATTAATAGGACTAGGAGGAGAGAGAAAGACACGTAAGTAAGAAGTAGTTAGAAGCAACTAGAAAGTAATTGGAGAATTAGATTTCTAGTTTTACAATTGTCTTAAATTACATTTTCAAATTTGCTTTCAATTTTCAATCATCTTCTTCATTTTGCAATTTAAATTATAGTAGAGGAGAGAGAAAACTCAACAATGTTCTTCATGGTTTTGCTTGTAGAATTTTCAATTCATGTCCAAATTTTGCAYGTCTTATATCAATTCCATCCAACTTTTTGAGGTGAGTTCAATGGTAGCATTATTTTTCAGTTTTGAGCAAGTTTTATTCACGTTCTTTGCATTTTTCGTTTTTCAACTTTTTGTGGGTTTTCTTCTTGAGTTTTGATTTTGATTTCTTTTGTTCCTATATTCAATCTAGAGTGGTTTGTGATCAATTTCATGCAAATTTTGTTGATTTTGGTTGAGTATTGAAGWAGTTATTACATACCCTATTATTGCTTCCACACTTGTGATTTCATGGCTTTTACTTTGGTTTCTAGCCTTGTTTTTGTTGTTTTCTTGTTCTTAAACATGAATTTTGAGTAGTTTCCTTAGCCTGCTAGGGAGCCCAACCATGGTTGATTGATACCAAAGTGATATTATAACTTAATTCAATATCCATTTTCCCCAAAATTGTGGCTTCTTGATCATGTTTGTGTTGGACTTGACCACCCAAAGCTTGATGTGAGAGAGAGTTTCAATCCATTCAAGGGATTGYAGGTTTATTGAGGTTTGCTAGCTTAATTGATTTATGACTAAACCAAGTTTGGGTTAAAAGGGGACTTCAACTTGAGCTTTGTTTGGGATTGTTGGATGACTTGGGAGATGATTCCAACTATTTTCCTAAGCTAGAGTCACAATTGCATGTTCGTTGAATTGAGGATCGTTCTTTTGATTGGCATTGATCGTGTTTGTGGATGGGTAACCTAGTGATCCTAGGTGTTTTATCTCTTGATTTTACAAAATCCAATTTCCTAGTTCTTTGTAGTTATAGCTTTACAAAACCCAAATTTGATTTCGTACCCCCAAATCTTTGAAATCCAAGCTTAAACAAATCTCTAGCCTCCTTGGGTTTTGACTTGGACTTACCATCTATGCTTAGTATAGCTGTTAGTTTGATTAATAAATTTTGTTTGCATTGATGAGTCTTGAGGCAACAATTCAACGACTCTCTAGACGACACCAGTCAAATTGGCGTCATTGTCGGGGAGGAAACATTGTTTGAGCTTTGACAACTTTGATTTGGTTTTTATCTTTTTTCAATAAAATCCAAAACCCTAAAAAATTTTGTAGGCGTGTGCCCTTATCGGGCCTTAGACTACGTCGATTTCGTTTGTTGGCTTGAGCCAAGGATCCCGCACGTGAATGCYTTGGGGTAGTGTTGTCGAGTGGGGAATCGCCACTATGCCTATACAGGTTAATCACGGACGCACGAAACATTACTGCCAAGTTAATGGCCCCACTGTTTGATCAAGTAACCAGTTCGTGGGTTCAGGGTCATAGTAAGGAAAGAATCATTGACCCAATCTGTCCGCATGTAGCGGCCTCTACTCGATCTCATTGTAATTCCATTCGATCAAATTCATTGAATACACAACAACTTAGCAATTTTATCCTTAGGAAGCATTCTAGCCTTAGAAATCTATTAAAAGAGTGAGTTTCTATCATACAAATACCACTACCTAACCTAATTATTGTGATCACTTCAAATTAATCAAATTAATATGGTTCTTAAATTCAATTTGTCCATGATTAATATGAATTTAATGTGATTCAACAATTTCAGAACTTGTTTAAGCAATAAAAAAGCGATTTCATGCATAAACATTGTCAACATACATATGAGATGATGGTTAGTATGCAACAACAGAAAACTCAAATATACAAATCAATCTTACCTTGTTTCGCTATCAATCACAAGAGAAAACAAAGGTTAGTGTATCAAAACTTTGCTTCTACTTAAATCGCTTATCACAACAAAAGAGATTGTTAGTATTAATAATTACGATTAAAKCAATTGTGATAAAGCGGAAACGATTGAAAACCAATGAATTACATGATTGAAATTCAAAAGCTAAATTATAAGATTAATAAAAAACAATAAATAAAAGTAAAGAGAGAATTGAATTGAATAGCCTCAGAATTTGTACCTAGATTCGCAAAGAAACGACTTCGAAAGTAGTGACGGATTATTTGAGAACCTTTGATTTTGATGCGTGCTTTGTGTAAGTGATTTGTGACAGAGAATTTTGAGAGTTTCGAATWAACTTAAGCACAAGAGAATTCTTTTTTTTATCAACTACCGAGAGCATGTATTTATAGACGTATGGGAAAAGATAAGTGAAAAAAGAGGATATAGGGATACGGATACAACCGTATATACGGTTATTGAGGTGATTTAGCACTTAACCAACAAGTCAACCMCCCAATATTGTTCTTAGTTCGGTAGGGGGCTGCCCCTCTGGTTWCTGATTATATTGATAACCTCGCTAACGTAAAATGGCTCCTAATTGATCAGWGTTAATCAAGAAGTTGGGACATGAGGAGAACAACTTGTTGTGGAACAAAGCTGAAGCTTAAAACAAATAGAAATGAGAAGAGACAAACACCATCCATTATATATGGATAAGTATTAGACTACCATTGTATAACAAGGAAGGATGATTACCTCCATAATTACACACAATGGGATGAAAATTGAACAACTTACTGCTCCATGATAGGATGAACTATGCTACGCTACACCAGGAAAATCTAGGCTATGCTAAACTAAACTAACTTGGCTATTGAGCCAAGTGGCTAAAGGAAACTAATGCGAAAAAGAGATAGATTGATGTTGTGTTGTTGTTGTTGTTGTTGTTGTTCTGCTGTGCCGCTTCAACTATTTATAGGCCTTCGAGGGTGTAGATCGTTCGTGTAAGTTACTTCTTCAGTCGGTTTCTTGCCGCCTCTTTTCAAATTTCAAATGCTCGTAATTTCCCTCCAATCTCTGCTATCGCCTGATCTTTTTGGGCTTGCCTTTGGGCAATCTCCTGATGGGCCATCCTTACCATAATTCCTTTCTAACGCTATCACCGCATCGCTAGACTAAAGCCATATTAAGAATGCCGTGTATTGCCTGCCTTCTCCTTGTACCTTATTCATCGCTAATTAATTCATGCTGGTCAAACTCTACTAATTAAGTCAACGAAGTCAACTATGTATTTTTAGTCCGTAACAAGTTGCCTCCTTAATTCGCAAGGGCGGTAACCCTTTAGTCTTTGCGGATTAACATTCTTCGACGCCAGAAACTTAAGTTCACTCATTTTACGCTTTTGATATAAGAATGACTTGATATTCGTATGTTTATAATTTTTTAGTCATCTTATGTTTGCAGTAGAAATGAAAAATGACTTAGAATGGGATATTGCTCAATTAAATCAACATGGTTTCTAAGAATTATATTTACCTCTTATTGGGAAATTACTTGGAGACCAAAGTCATAATTGACCCAATATCCCACGAAAGTTATCATTACTGAGCAGTCATCTAGTAGTGACGCTAACATTAATACTAGGGTGTCTTGTCATTAGACACTATTCATCAATTAATGAATTTTGTACTTGTATTTTGCATGAAATAAAGAAATTTACTTGAAGCAAAATATTTCATTGATTGATTAACATCTCAGGGATACAGCTTGTAACATTGCAAAGCAATGTTTTTTTTAATTTGACTAGTAGTACAAAAGTCTGAAATTCATCTTAAACTAAGTAACATGAAGAGCATTTGGAGAATTGTTACCTTCATGTCAAAGAAGAGAAAGCTTAATTATATGTACAATATATAATTAGTTGTTATGCTTAAGGAAGAACGACCTTAGGAGCGCACGGAAGTCGCGCAACAATTTGTCTGACGTCGGGTCGTTCCAAGTATCCTTCAAAATCGTCAGTTTCTAGTGCGGTCATCTCCCAATTCACATAGTTTTGCCTCTGAATATAGTCATCCCATAACTGGCAGCAACATTTATAGCGCACCATCTGTATATATGGAACTTTCGGGACTCTTGGCCAATAACAATTCGTAATATTGAACCTTTACTAAGACCATGTGAGTGTAGAACATGATCCTGTCTCCTGAAATCGCCCTGGCGCCCACAGTGAATGCCTTACACACTTGAGATAGGCTGTGTAATGCAAGGATATCATCCTTCAGCCATGGGAACAGGTTGGCACTGATGAAATCCATGTTATGAAACGTATCAGCGACACTTTTCCTCATACCTCCTTCAACCTCTTCGTGTATCACAGGTCTCTCTCCCRAGCGTTAGGCAAGGCCGTGGACAAACGYATTTCTCTGTAGTTCCAAAAATTCGGCCACCCTATCCATAACCAGATCGTGATTTTCACACTCACCAGGATATTCCAGTGTGCCAGACTCTTGAAATGCCTTCTTTGGGTTGGTCAAGTCCCTAATACCCCTCAGAGAACTCTGAGTGAGAGATATTGTAGTTACGACTTGGATTAATATCCATCGTTTYGAAATTTATAGTTTGGGGAAGAAAATGAAGAAAAGAAGAAAGATTTAGGAAGGAGAAAAGAAGAAAAGAAATTGTGAGCACAACACGATATTATGCAACTATTTATAGGGAATAAGTGGGGAACGGTTATTGAAATACCCCAATAACTTCCTCCGAAAAACCGTTAGAAGAAAAGACGTGTGTAATAATGGTTGAAATCACCCACGTCGCTTGGCGATTAATCGTGAAGCTTCCTAAATAAATTTCCAATTTATGAAAATATTTTGAATATTATTTTCACAAAACCGATGTCATTAATTACCATAACTTGACGGGACATTTCTTGGTGAAGAAATGTTTTAGTTCCCATTACTTTGTTCGTAATTATGAAATTATTTCATAAAGCAAACCTTTAGACCCAAGAATATATTTTGAGATTATATTGCTGGTTCAAGGCCAATATTCCAAGATACATATTGATCACAAAAGATGTACAAGGTTAAGTAGTAATGAAGATTATCACTTTTAAAGTTTAGCACCATACATACGCATATTGCTCATCTATGTTATGTCACCAAAACATTGTTTTGATCCACCATGATCTTTAAAATTAGAATGAAAGAGAAGAAAGAGATAGAGAGGACACAAAAGAAAAGGAAAACATCCATACTAATCTTCCTTTGTCATCATGTAGTTGTTAGAATTAGCATCATCAGTCAAGTCTCCTTCCAAAACACATTGTTCACTAGCGAACTATCACTCTCACTTTCCCTTGTTGACTATTTTTCTTGATGCACATGTCTGGCGACATCGCTTGTTGCTTCCAAATCCTTCATCAGAGCCCTCCTCAGGATCATATTGACCATTGTTTGATTTTTCCTGAAGCTCTTGCTATATTTCACCTAGGAATTTCCTCTCGTCTGCACGGTGTTCCTCCTCAGTGTAAGGACGACAAATCATTTCACGCCAGATGAGGAATCGCTAAAACTCATCATCTCGTAGTGCCTTTCTATTCCTTTCTCTTAGTTCAAAGGAAAAAGAGGCGAGATCTTTCTCAACTCTTGACCACATTAGACCTTTAAACCCTTGAGACTTGMCTTTACTAGTCAACTCGAAACGAAAGTCTATCGTCGGCTTAGAGAATTAATTCAACAAGGATCAACAAGGGAAGAGGATTTGAAAACGATTTTATCATAATGGGCAAAATTCTCAAAAGGTAACTCTTCTTTAATCAATAAAAGTAAGCTGCTCAGCTGCTTTTAKTGTTTCTTATTGCGGGATATGTTTGCATTTAATGCGGATTACCAACTTTCTACTCCTATAATTTTSATTATTTATCGGGGGTAAAAACTCTTTTACAGATATCATCCCATTGGTCAACTGTCTTGGTTGAAACGACACATATAAGCATATAAAACGTCGTCCTTCACACCATTTCCTTTCCATTCGAATAATACTCTCCTCTCAAACTTATTATTCTCAATTTTGCACCCAAAATTGCCAAATTTCCCGGCGATCCAAGAATGGAATTATCACTGGAAGCCCTTCTCCAGTGCAAGGTTCCAGAACTCCCAATAGATCAGTCTTTATGTGCCAATTTATTGAGCAACACAAAGACAAATTTTATCCCGATCTGTTTTGGCGCATAGAAAGTCCTCGGAGGAAAAGTGTTGCCTCCATTGGTCCTATATTTTCATTTCATCTTGAAAATGAGGATGACAAGAAGAAATTCATAAGGGAAACAGCCCRAACATTCTCCAAATATTTCTTTGGCAAAGACGGCCTTCYGGCAGTAACGAATAATGACGTCCCCTACATTCAAGTCTTGAAGATTACATGAAGACAAAAGAAGATTTGTACTTAATGCTTATTTTAGTTTATCATGTAATGTGCTCCGTAGTATGATTTMTATGTTTGGGTGATAAAATGCTTATAAGTAATTGGAGTCATGTTGTGAATTTTGGTACAAATTTGGAACATAATTCATAACATACTTAATAAAGGGAACCAACACTACTACAAAAAAGAGCAAAGAGACCGGTTAAAAAGGGGCAAAGAGACCGCATATCAACCGGTCTCTATGTGAGAGGGCTCTTAGGGTAAGAGACTGGTTAAATTTTGCGTCTTCTTATCATGATCAAAGAGACCGGTTATTACTATAACCGGTTTCTTTGACTGCAATATAAGAGATCGGTTTTTAAGCCATAACCGGTCTCTTTGATGRATCAAAGAAACCGGTTATTACGTATAACCYGTCTCTTAGGTTATATTTCTGAATTAAAAAAAATACATCGAGATGTGAGAAATCCCACATATCGATGTACTTTTACACATGCATGAATAATTAATTCTGGTTGGTATTCGTCCAAGAAAAATAAATAATTCTGGTTTCCAAAAATTATTACACTATAACAAATTATGAAGTTACTTGTACAATGATACATACACTACCAAAAACACTAAAAAACCATAAGTGAATCCCCTCTGTATTTTGGTATGTATCCATATTACTTAGAAATACATAAAAATATAAGTGATACAAACCATAAAATAATACTACGTACTTACAAAAKAATTATATCATCAAAAAATCAAATGAGTTAATTTCGCAAAAACACTTGTTCATTTCTTTAGGAGTTGGAGCTCTTCAACTTCAACTTATTTTATACCTGTAAAAAAAATCATACAAATATACTAGCTTAACAACTCATCACGAATCCAGAATTAAAAGCTTAAAGACTCTAGCAACTAAACCCAGAACGTATTAAAGCTTTAGCAACTAAAAACAAGCTTACAACTAAACTCATAAATAATAAATTTACCAAACAATAAACTCATAAATAATTAGATCTGAAAAAATTACAGAAACCTCAAACCCACAAAAACATAAACCAAAAAAAAGAAACCCAGAACACAAATCACAAACCAAAAATACGATCAAAAGTATCAAATCGGAAAAATAAAAAAATCGAAAAACGAAAGGAAAACTCGAAAACTTTAAAAAAATAAAAACAAACAAACAACTAAACTCATAAATAATTAGAATCTGAAAAAATTGGCAAGAAACCTCAAACCCACAAAACATAAACTAAAAAAAAGAAACCAGACACAAATCACAACCCAAAAAATAGGATCAAAAGTATCAAAATCGGAAAAATAAAAAAAATCGAAAAACTTTAAAAATATCGAAAAAATCATTCAGTTTTCTCTTTTTGAAAAAATCGGAAATTTCAACATATAAAATCGAAAAAAATGAGATTTGGATTTACAATAAAAAGCTATTAAGGAATATAAAAAATAAGAAAACAATTACATACTATACCTTTCGTCTGCGCTGCCACCGTCTGTCCCTAGCCGCCATCGTCTGGCCTCCTCGTCGCTCACCAGCGCACAAATGAAAAAAAAACAGAATAAGAGTAGAGGGAGAAGTGATCTGAGAGTTTAAAACAAGAAAAAGCAAATAAAATTTCCAGAAAAACGAGAAAAAAGAAGATGGAGAATTTAAGCAAAAAAATCCAAATAATTTAAACAAAGAACGAAAATTAAAAAAAAATTAAAAACAAAACGAGAAGAATTCAGATGAAACCAAAACAAATAAACTTCAGAACAAATAAAAAAACATCAAAAAATCGAAAAATAGATTCAAATGTTTGAGAGAGATTATATGAGAAGGAAGAGAAGAGAGAAGGGAGAAGGGAGAAGAGATGCATGCGTGAGGATGAGTGGAGTGAGTGGATGTCTTTAATAAGGAAACCAATGCGTGAAAAAAGAGGCCAGCCACGTGAGTGCACTCCAGCCAAATAATTTAAATTTTTTTAAAAAATAAAAAATCAAAGAGACCGGTTATACTTTTACCCTGTTTCTTTTTGTAATTTTAGAGATGAATTGTTAATAACCGGTCTTTTATAGGAATCTAAGAGACCGATTTTCATGAATATTCGGTCTCTTAACTTAAGAGACCGGTTTTCATACACCACCGGTCTCTTAAAACTGGTGCCTAATCCAATTTTTGTAGTAGTGCAGGTTGGGAAATRAGGTTCTCTGTATGGAATATGCAAGCTACGGTTTTGAAAAAGATTTTTATTAAAATATTTCTTCAAAGATTTGTTTTAAAATTTTGAGGCAGTTGGAATATTAGATGAGAATAATTTGGTTACCTTAATCCTTAGAGTATTATCTTATTTGATCTTATCTTTGTGATTAATTCAACCAATATATATGCTTTCCATAAATCACATCTTGACTTGCTCGTCAAGTCAATGTGATTTAAGGAAACTAGGGTTTTAGTTTCCAAGTCTATAAATACTCATCTAATACTCCATATTCCAGACATATCTCCACGATTGAAAAAGAGAATTTCTGATAGAAAATACTTAAGCACAAATCCTTTTCATCGTGTCATATACAAGAGCACAATATAGAGCGTAATACTTCTCTTTACTAGCTTTTAGAGAACCAAAAGAGAGAAAACTCATTATTGTAAAAGCTTTCAATAGAGGGGTTGAAGGCTAGGTGAGTGTTTGTGAGTTCAAACACATAGGACTTACGAGTCTAAGTCGAGTGCACATTCAGAATAGAGTGTGAGGTGTGCTGGTTCCCAGAGTAGGGAAACAGCAGGGRGTGTGTTCTTTTTTTTTCGGAGTAGACTACTAAAAGAGCATAGGGTAGGAGGACYTAGCTCATAGTTGGGTGAACCTCGTTAAATCTYTGTGTTCTTTATATATTTACTTTACATTCCGTTGCGTATAGGAACCATCCCAACTGGTTCCTCATTTTCAATCCGAAAAGAAGAAAAATTAACTAAGGGGACAAATCACTCAATTCACCCCCTCTTGAGTTCCCAAAACCTTCAATMGGTATCAGAGCCAAGGCATCTCACAAGAGTAACATCTAGAGGAGTCAAGTATGAATACTCAAGATCTTAGTGTTATGGGTCATGACAACAAGACACCAAAGTTCAATGGCAACAACTATGCCTGGTGGAAGAACATAATCAAGAACGTGCTCATAGGATTGACTATGAGTGTTGGCTTGTAGTAAAAAATGGTCAAAATGTTATAACTAAGATAGATTCTGATGGAAACAAGGTTCCCATGAAAGACAACGTGTTAGTACCTATTGACTACAAATTTCTATAGAAGAATGCCAAAGCAATGTCAATTTTACAACAAGCCATATGTTAGAATGAAACAAACCGAATATCTAGTTGTAGCAATGCAAAAGAGAATTGGGATACCCTCGAACTTGCTTTTGAGGGAACCAGCGAGGTAAAAAGGTCCAAAAATGAATTGATTTTCTTATGTCTGAATATGAATTGTTTGCTATGAATAAAAATGAGAAGATCAGTGACTGTTTTAGTAGATTTATGACAATTGTCAATGATTTTAGATCTCTTGGTAAGAAATTTTTCGATGAGGATCTTGTGAGAAAATTTTTGCACAGTTTAACAATTTCATGGACAGCTAAGATAACAAGAATCTATGAAGCAAAASACCTGTCTACTTTGTCTCTGGAACAACTGATTGGTTCCCTTATGACTCATGAAATGTTYTTTTAGTCTAAGACTGAGAAGGAACCAGCCAGAGGCATGGCACTTAAGGGAACAGTAGTAGAGGAAGAAGATGAGATTGACATGATTGCCAAAAGGTTTGAGAGATCACTTCCAAATCAAAGAAGGAACTTCAAGGGTAAGAATTTTAAGAAATCTAACCCCTCTTCTGCAGGTTACTTCAAGTGTGGAGATAAGGGACATCTCATTCGAGACTGTCCTAAATGGAAGGACAAATAGTCCAAACTTGGACACAAACGTGCAWTCAAGAATGCTATGATAGCATCAATGTGGGGTGATTCTGACTCAGGYTCTAATGAGGATGAAAAATCACCTAACCCTGGTGTATGCCTAACTTCCTTCACAAATGTTGCGYGAGACAGCACTAATTYAGGAACTAGAGGGGGAACCAGCACATCCAGAAAATGTTGCAGGAGACACTGCTTGCTACATTCTGAATAGAGGCCTAATTAGACCAAAGTTAAATAAGACTCCCTATGAACTCCTTAGAGGTCAAAAGATTGCATACTTTCGCATTTTCGGATGCAAATGCTATGTACATAACAATGGGAAGAACTWGCTTGATAAATTTGACCCTAGGAGTGATGAGGGAATCTTCCTTGGATACTCTACTCAAAGCAAAGCATATAGAGTTTTCAATAAGAGAACTTTGTGTGTTGAGGAGAGTGTCCATGTTGTCTTTGATGAATTTTACATGTCTTCTGAGATTGCTCAGGTACAACCTAATGAATTAATTGGATTGATGGAGTTCATGAGGAACCAAGCTGCTGGTTCTCTAGAAGACTTGCAAGCAGCCCTAGGTCKACCTAATGATCCACCAAACAATGTTGGTGGAGGACCTAGAGGAGAAGAAGAAAATAATGAGAATTCAGAAGGGAACCAGGACCTGATGGTTCCTCGTGTGCAAGACAGGTAAGAGGTTCAGGGGGAAAAAATGAGCTCAATAATAATGAAACAGCACCACCTGAACCAGAGGTAKGAGATACTATGGGAAACAGTGTGACCATGAATCCTGCCGGTTCCTCCCAAAGGGAAGAGATTCATGATGACACTGGTTCCTAACCAAATAAGGAAGCATAAAATGATCTTACACTAAAAAACTATAAGTTCAAATCTTCTCATCCCCAAATCAAATCATAAGTAATATTAACAAAGGGATTCAAACGAGAAGAAGTGTATATCAAACATTTTGTGCTTTCTATTCTTTTTTGTCTAGTATAGAACCAACTGACTATAAAATGGCTCTAAATGATCTTGATTGGGTTCTAGCAATGCAACATGAATTAAATCTGTTCCAAAGGAACCAGGTTTGGCTTRTTGAACCTAGACCCAAGGATAGAACAACCATTGGTACAAAATGGGTCTTCAGAAACAAATTGGATGACCTAGGTACAATAGTTAGAAACAAAGCAAGGCTTGTAGTGCAAGGTTATAATCAACAAGAGGGAATTGACTATGATGAAACCTTTTCACTAGTCGCTAGAATATAGGCTATTAGAATTTTGATTGCTTATGCTGCTCACATGAATATYAAGTTGTTTCAGATGGATGTCAAGACTGCCTTTCCAAATGGTTACTTAAAGGAAGAGGTATATGTGAAGCAACCACCTAGTTTTGAGGATAAGCTGTTTCCCTAAAATGTATACAAGTTAGAAAAAGCATTATATGGATTGAAACAAGCTCCAAGAGCTTGGTATGAGAGATTGTCTATGTTGAACCCTAGTTTTGATGAATGAACAACAACAAAAAGCATACTCATGTGTTTTGTATATGATATGTGTGTTAGATATGTGATTTACAGGAAATAAGTTTTTAAAGCCTTAATGGAGTAAGGATCATCCAAGAGTGGAAAGGGAGTTCATGTGGCTTTGAAAATTTAAGAGTTCCTGGAAGAAACTCAAGAGCAAGGAACTCGAATCCCTTGAAGAACTCAAGACTCGAGATCTACTAGTGGAATCATTAGGGTGTAATAAACTTAGGATTTTATATTTTAGGTTTATTGTAAATTTGGCATTAGTGTGTGGAAGTTTGGCTCAATAAGATATAAGATATATAATCAGGTTTAATAAGTTAATTTTATTAATATATATAAATTAAGGTTGGTATTAAAAGATATCTTTATGAAATAAATAAATCTTAATTAATTAAGTTTTCGAATAAAATCTTTTTAAACATACTTTACCAGTTTTATCTTGTTAAAGTTAAATTATGAAATATGTTTTTATATCTAATTCATTTTTAAACGGATTAAAATTATGAAGTTTTGGAAAATATCTTTTAACTGGTTTTGAGAAATTTAAGGAAGCATTAACTTGATGAGCAAGGAAAAATCAGTTGAGAAAATTAAGGAACGGCTATAATGGACTGAAAGATTAAGAACGTGGGAAGTGGACTTGCATGCCAAGTTCCACTAAGGCACTATCTCCTACATAGTAGGAAGTAATGCATAGTGGACATAATGCTTAATTCCCACGCACAAAACTTCATCTATAAATACAAAAAAGGAAATCCGTTTTAGACACACTTGAGCAAACAAAAGAATTTGAGTCATTCTAACACACAAGTGCCAAATAAGTTTTAGTTTACAATCGAGTTGTAATTGCTTCAAGTAGAGTTGTTACTTGAAGAGGACTTTGAGTGTTGTATCTCAAAGGGGCTTTGGGTTGAGAGTTAATCCAGAGAGGCTTGTAAGAGAGTAGAGCTTGCAAGAGTTGAGTGCTCAATCAACAGAGGGGTTGATTGAGAGGCTTTCAAGTTCGAGAGGAACTTGAAAGAGGTCTTAGTTTGTATAAGGTGTTATATCCAAATAAATCAAAGAAGAAATCCTATGTGGTATCAGGTCACAGTTTTATCTCTTGACAAGTTGTCAAGGAGAGTTTCTGTGTTAGTGAAACTTGCATCTCGTGTTTCTTTGCTTTCTAAGTTTTTAATTCCGCAAAAATCTTAAGTTCCCTTAAGTTACAATTCACCCCCCTCTTGTAACGTTCAGTAGATCCAACAATTGGTATTAGAGCTAAGTTCCTCGCATAAACCAGGAAACCCTGCCGATGCAATTGCTGAACTCAACAAAACACAAGATGAACAATCACGAGAAACTCAAAGAAGGTTACTTAACTCAACGTCCTCCCATGTTTAATGGGAAGTTCTACTCCTAATGGAAGAACCGGATGGAAATCTTCATTAAAGCTGAGAATTATCAGGTATGGAGTGTTATTGAAGCTGGTGATTTCATTGTCACCAAAACCACTGCTGAAAAGGAGGTAATCCCTAATCCCATCTCTGAATATGACAAAGATAACTATGACAAGATGGAAATTAATGCACTTGCTGTCAAACTCCTTCATTGTGGACTTGGACCACATGAACACAACCGTGTCATGGGGTGCAAGAACGCTAAGGAGATTTGGGATTTACTTCAAATCACTCATGAAGTTACTAATGAAGTAAAGAGATCTAAAATCGATCTCTTAATGTCTAAATACGAGAGATTTGAAATGATACCCAAAGAAACTATTCAAGAAATGCTCACTCGTTTCACTAATATTATTAATGAATTAGTTTCTCTTGGAAAGAAAATCCCAGTTGATGAACAGGTGAGGAATGTCCTTCGAAGTCTTCCTCAAGATGAAAGATGGAGAGCCAAGGTCACTGCCTTGCAAGAAACAAAGGATTTCACTACGTTTAACATTGAGCAGCTTGCGGGTTCTCTCATGACCCATGAGTTGCACTTAAGCTCAAGCAGTTCTAGTGAAACCCATAAGGCCAGGAACTTAGCCCTCAAGGCCGATGAGACAGAAGAATCTGAAGTTGACGATGAGGAGGTTGCCATGCTGGTAAGACGTTTTAAACGTATGTTTAAACCTAACAAGTCTAAAGGTTTTGTTAAAAGAGCAAGCACCTCAAAGATTAAGCATCCATGTCATCGATGTGGTGCTTCTGATCACTGGATCAAAGACTGTCCCATTGCCTTAACTGAAAAAGGAAAAGGGAAGACCAAGGAAACAGGAAAGGGAACTAAAAACTCCTTTAACTAGACTGATATGAGGAAAGCCATGATAGCTGCATGGGGAGACTCCGAGACTAATGGAGATGAGGAAGATCAGAATGAAAGTGAAACTGCCAATCTTTGTCTCATGGAAAAGACTAAAGAAGCTCAATCTCGAGAGGTATTTCCTAATCCCCAAAACTTAATGACTTTCTCTAAATTAGCTTTAGTTGATTTAGTTTTGGCTTATGATGATGATTGGAGAGTAGTAACTAAAAGCTTAACTGAAACTGAAAAGGCATTAGAAGTTGTCCGGGAACACAGTGCCTGGATTGAAAATCAAAGGACTGATGTTTAGGGAAAATTCTTTGAACTTTTTGATAAAAACCGTCTCTTGAAGGAACTTATGGAAAAGATCAAATATGATAATATTATGTTAAATGTTGAATTGACTCAATACAAGCTCATGTGTACTGATCTGAATGCTCCAAGTTCCTCTAAACATACTTTTAACAAAGATTTTGAAAAACTTAAGATGGAACTTGAGGAACTTAAATTTGATAAGCTCAAATTGGAGAAGGAACTTGAGGCACGAAAGAACATAGATTTTCATCAATACACAGTGCCAAAATGGATTGAGAATGCTCAAATTAAGAGAATTGAAGGACTAGGCTATGTTCAAGTCAAAGATAAAGGAAAGAAGAAAAAGTATGTTGATTTACCTAGCAATAAGATTTGTACCTTTTGTGGCAGAACAATCTCACGTGTCTCAGTGTAATTGAGGATGATGCATTATTATAGCATAAACGTTTTGGTCATGCTAGCTTCTCACACATGAACAAACTATGTACAAAGAACTTGGTAGTTGGTCTTCCAAATGTCAAGTTCCCTGGTAAATATATCTGTGATACATGTGTGAGGGGGAAGCAGATAAGATCCTCTTTTTCAAGCAAAAACATGATAACTACAACCAAGCCATTAAAACTAATTCATATGGATCTTTGTGGTCCTATGAGAATCCAAAGTAGAAGTGGGAAAAGATATGTTCTTGTTATTGTAAATGACTATTCTAGATTCAATTGGGTAATATTTTTGTCAAGCAAAGATGAAACTTTTGATGAATTTGTTGCTTTTGCCAAAAGGATACAAAAATCAAGTGGATTCCAAATAGTGCATATTAGGTCAGATCATGGAACAGAATTTGAAAACTCCAAGTTTGATGAGCTTTGTAGGGAAAATGACATGAATCATAATTTCTCAGCTCCAAGAACTCCACAACAAAATGGAGTTGTTGAAAGGAAGAACAGGACTTTGGAAGATATGGCCAGGACTATGCTTATAGCCAGTGGTCTTGCAAGAAACTTCTGGGCTGAAGCCATTAATTCCGCATGCTACATTATTAATAGAGTTTTACTAAGACCTATAATTAACAAGACACCCTATGAATTACTAAATGCTAGGAAACCTAATATCTCACATCTAAGAACATTTGGTTGTAGGTGTTTTGTCCACAATAATGGTAAGAGGAACTTGGGAAAGTTTGATGAAAGAAGTGATGAAGCTGTATTTCTTGGCTATTCTAATCATAGCAAAGCTTATAGAGTTTACAACAAAAACTCTATGTGTGTTGAAGAGAGTATACATGTAATATTTGATGAAACTAACACATATTTGAAAATGCAGGAATGTGACAACAATGATTTTGAAATTGGATTATTCAGGAAATTAGTTCCAGATGAGGGACCCTGTAAGCAGACCAAAGGCATCCATGAAGTTCAGGAAGAGGTTCAAACACCCAAAGTTCCTCAACCTGATGCTGCAGAAGAAATGGAAGCAAATGCTAATGAGGGAGCCGAAGGAACTCAAGCTGAGATTACTCAACCAGGAGTTCCAGCGAGAAACTTCCAGCCCAAGCCCTGGAAGCATCAGAAATCTCACCCCACTGATCTCATCATAAGTGACATCAGTAAAGGAACTCAGACAAGAGCTCAGCTGAGAAACTTCTGTGCCTTCCATGCATTTCTGTCCATTGTTGAACCCAAGAATCATGAAGAAGCTCTAAAAGATGCAGATTGGGTAAATGCCATGCAAGATGAATTAAATGAATTTGAAAGAAATAAGGTATGGCATCTTGAAACTCTTCCTAAAAACAAAAAGGTAATTGGTCTAAAATGGGTTTTTAGGAATAAACTACATGAATATGGCACCATAGTAAGAAACAAGGCCAGACTAGTTGTTAAAGGTTATAACCAACAAGAAGGCATTGACTTTAAAGAAACTTTTGCACGTGTAGCCAAGTTAGAAGCTATTCGAATCTTAATTTCTTTTGCATCTTTCATGGGTTTTAAATTATATCAAATGGATGTTAAATGTGCTTTTCTTAATGGATACCTATAGGAGGAAGTTTATGTTAAACAACCTCCAGGATTTGAAAACCATAAGTTTCCTAATCATGTGTTTAAGCTTCACAAAGCTCTATATGGGCTAAAACAAGCACCAAGGGCCTGGTATGAAAGACTTTCAAAGTTTCTTTTACAAAATGATTTTAAAAGAGGAAAAGTTAACAAAACCTTGTTTTTGAAAGCTGAAGGAACTGACCTTCTTGTAGTTCAAATTTATGTTGATGACATTATATTTGGTGCTACAAATGAAAAACTGTGTAAATACTTTGCTGACCTAATGAGTGGAGAATTTGAAATGAGTATGATGGGTGAGTTGAACTTCTTTCTGGGTTTGCAAATAAAGCAAACAGAGAGGGGGAACTTCATCCATCAACAAAAATATATCAAGGAACTTTTGAAAAAATACAATCTGGATCAAGTTAAATCTAATGACACTCCTATGGGAGATTGTACAAAATTGGATGAAGATCCCAATGGAATCTCAGTGGATCAGAAAAGGTATAGAGGTATGATTGGTTCTCTCTTATATCTCACTGCTAGTAGACCAGATATATCCTTTAGTGTTGGTGCATGTGCTCCTCTTCAATCTAACCCTAAAGAATCAAACCTAATGGCTGTAAAAAGGATATTCAGGTATCTAAGAGGAACTGAGAACCTAAGTCTCTTCTACTCTAGAAGTGATAATTTTGATTTAAAAGGCTTTACAGATGCTGACTATGCAGGTGATTTAGTAAACCGGAAAAGTACCTCAGGAACAGTCCAGTTCCTTGGGTCTTGTCTAGTTTCTTGGGCATCTAAGAAACAAAATACTATAGCCCTTTCTACTGCAGAGGCTGAGTATGTAGCTGCAGCAGCATGTTGTTCTCAAGTCCTTTGGATCAACCAACAATTAAGAGACTTTGGATTAAGGTATGATTGCATCTCAATTTATTGTGATAATACCAGTGCAATTTGTATTTCAAAGGATCCAGTACATCACTCAAGAATCAAACACATTCATATAAGACATCACTTCCTAAAAGATTATGTTGAAAAAGGCTTAATTAAATTGGAACTTTGTGAAACGGAAAGTCGAATAGCTGATATATTGACTAAGCCTTTAGCAAGAGATCGATTTGAAAGAATGCGCATGGAACTTGGGATGATTCAACTATTCTAAAGAGGTACTCCAGAATTCCTCAAGGTATGATCTCTAAGACTAAGACTTGTATATATGTCTCATGCACAATCTTTATGTGAATAACATTACACTAAGTAGAGCATATATTTGTCTTGTGTGCTTATATGATATCACTCGTATAAATTAGGAGCATATGTGTATAATATATTAAAGTGTCTAAGCCCAATTTGTTTTGTTCTAATAGTTCAAGACCAAATCCTTTTTTACAAAACAAATAAATTTTATTCTACAAAAATTATCTATTTTTATTTTTTATTTTTTTATACAGCTAAAAATCTCGAATCTTAAATATTTATATAAATTAGCTATTACATCCCAAATACATCACTTCCCTAAATTATCTAAATTGGATGCATTTTTTAAGAGTTAAATACCCACCTTCGTATGTCAAATCAATTGAATCTAATATTGAAAGTTACTGACCGCATTAATTACCCCTGCCATTTTTGTCGGCTCAAAATTCATCTCCCCTTTCAACCCTCACCACACAATTAAACCCATCTTTTCACCTCATTATATAGCATGCAAAATCAAAACTCATATTATTCATCTCCACTTCACTCAAAATCCCTAAAATTTCTCAGAAATTCTCAATATTCACCCATGGATATTTCACCAAACCCCTCAGCATCTCAAATGGCCAAACACACTGATGAAACCTCAAAGAAACGAAAATTTGATGAAATAGAAGATGACTGGGAGGAACTCGGGGATCCTATTCAAATGGAGGGCAAGTCCTTTGTTCGCACACGTATCGAGGCAAGGTGTTCGAATATGATGATGAGTATTGCTGTGAATATGGACTGGTGCTGAGCAAGTAAGTTTACTCAACTCCTTGATATTCTAGAATTTCAAGGGTGGAGTGATCTTTTTGGTGTCTGTTATAAGAATGTTATGTCTTACACTATCATGAATAAGTGTACTAAAACTTTCAAGCATGAGAATGGAATTATTACTGCTAAAATTGGAACCAGAAAAATTGAATTTGGGGCTGGAGATTTAAGTGAGTCTTTTGAGATTCCTAATGAAGGGTTTAAAGACTATTTTAAGGGATGGTATGAGGAAAAGAAGAAAGATGGAACGAAAGTTAGAAAATCATATAATGGTGTTTGCATTGATTAGATGGTAGAGTCTATTGGAGGAAATAAAGACTGCATGAAAACAAACCACAAAAACTTCTCACCAATTCAAAAAATCCTGTTTCACCTTGTTTTTTCGTTCTATTATTCCAAGGACTCAGCACAGAGATGAGGCCAATCACCTTGATGCCTTATTGATGTASTGTTTAGAAAACAAAATTCAAATCAATTTCCCTTCCTTGATGGTTAAGTACTTTACTTACTGTATTGAAAATGGATTCAAAATTGGCTATTGCAACCTTCTGATGACTTTCTTTGAAAGCTTTAGCATTAATCCTGATAAGGAGGTCCTAACTATGCAGACTAACCATTTCATACAACCTAATACTCTGCATAGGTTGGGACTGTGTGTGAAAAATGGTGAGTGCTTTTTCATAGAGTCTGAGGATGAGGAGCAGGATGATGTGTTGAATGAGGAGAAGGAATATGAGAAAGAGAGTGAGAAACAGGAGGTTGATAAGGAGAAWGCTGATGAGAAACAAGAAGGAAAGGAGGAGAAACCTGATGATAAGGAGGAGGAGAGTGAACCTGTCACTAGATCTGGTGGCACGAGAGGGAGAGGTCGAGGAAGGCTTAGGAGAAGGGGTGGAAGAGTTTCTAGAAGGCTTGCTGAGAAAGAGTCTATGGTTGACATCCTCAATTTGGAGGATGATGAAGAGGAGAAAAAGTCACAAGAAGTTGAGCCTACTCTTCCTGCAGCACATGAACTTCCTAAGAAGACCTTGGTTCTGTCTGGACAAGGGTTTAGTAGCTTCAGTTCCTCTGCCATAATGGAGGAACTTAAGTCCATCAAAGCCTCAGTTCAGAATTTAGACAGCAAGATGGATGGGTCTGACTCGATTAACAGCCTAAAGACTGAGGTTGCAAAGCTGAGTTGTAGCATTGACACTTAGTTTTGATGAATGAACAACACAAACAAGAAAACTCAAGAGCAGAACCGAGTCTTGAGAATTAACGAATCGAGATCTACTCGGAATCATCAAAGGTACTAATAAACTAGGAGATTTTATACCTTTAGCAAGTTATACTAATTTTTGGCATTATGTGTGAAGTTTCGCCTCAATAAGATATAAGATATATAATCAGGTTTAAGTTAATTTTACTTAATAGATCTATAATTAAGGTGGTATTAAAAAGATATCTTTATGAAATAAATAATCTTAATTATAAGTTTTCGAATAAATATTTTTAAACATACGTTTAACAGTTTTCTTGTTAAAGTTCAATTATGAAAATATTTTTTATATTCTTATGCATTTTTAACGATTAAACAGAATGAAGTTTGGAAAATATCTTATATACTGTTTGATGAAATTAAGGAGCATGACCTTGATGGCAGGAAAAAGTTCGCTGAGAAAATGTAAGGAACGGCTAATAATGTACGAAAGATTAAGAACGGGAATGGAACTTGCCATTGCCAAGTTTCCACTAGGCACCAGTCGACTACATGAGATGTAATTCACATATGGCAATTCTAATTCCCATCTGACAAAACTACTACTAAATACAGAAAAGGAAAGTCCTATTTGACACACTTGAGCAAACAAAAGAATTTAGCTTCATTCCTAACATCACAACTGGCCAATAATTTTAGTTTAACAGTCGACGTTGTAATCTGCTTTCAAAGTACGAGTGTTACTTGAGAGAAATTGAAGTGTTGTATCTTAAAGGGCTTTGGTGGTTGAGAAGTTAGATCCAAGAGAGGCTTGTAAGAGAGTAAGAAGCTCTGCAACAGTTGACGTTCTCATAGCAACTAGAGGTGTATAGAGCGCCTTGTGAACAGTGTTCGAGAGAACTGAAAGAGTCTAGATTATTAGTGTGATCCTAAGAAAAATCCTGTGTGTACAGTCAATTTTATCGCTTGACAAGTTGCAAGGAGGTTCTTGGGGTTATTGGAAACTTGCAATCTTGCTGTTTAGCTGTGCTGTTCTAGCAGGTTTTAATCTTCAGCAAGAAAGCTCATTCACCCCGCTTTTGACGTTTTACGTGTAGATCCAAGTCAGTCTACCTTCCTGATTGAGATAATTATCGAGAAGGGAACAATAGACAAAACATTGTTCATCAAAACTAGGGGGAACCACTTGATTGTAGTACAAATTTATGTTGATGATATTTTATTTGGTGCTACTAATCAGGTGTTATGTAATGCGTTTGCTAATATTATATAGAGTGAGTTTGAAATGAGCATGATGGGAGAATTGGGATTCTTTCTTGGACTGCAGATTAACCAAACTGCTGATGGTATCATGATACATAAGCAAAAGTACATGAAAGAGTTGCTGAAGAAATTTTGCATGGAAAACTYTAAGGCTTATGATACAACTGTTCCCACATCTACAAAACTAGATGTTGATCTAAAGGGAACAGATGTGGAAGCCTCACTGTACAGAGGGGTGATTGGTTCCCTCCTCTACTTAACAACTAGTAGACTTGACATTGTGTTTTCTCTTGGATTTTGTGCCAGGTTTCAAAGCAATCCAAAGGAGTCACATTTGAAGGCTGTTAAGAGGATACRAAGGTATCATGTGGGAATAGCAGATCTGTGTTTGTGGTACCCCAAAGGTAGTTCGATTGATTTAATTGGGTACTTAGATGCAGATTATGCTAGTTTCCTTGTTGATAGGAAGAGCACATCAGGTATGGAAAATTATCTTGGGTCTTGCCTAATTTCTTGGGGTTGTAAAAAGGAAAATTCAGTGGCCTTATCCACAGCAGAGTCAGAGTACATAGCTGCACCATCTTGCTGTTACCAATTACTATGGATACGGAACCAGCCGAAAGATTTTGGTGTTGTTAATGATAGTGTTCCAATCTATTTTGACAACACCAGTGCCATAAATATTTCAAAGAATCCTGTAAAACACTCTAAAACCAAGCACATTGAAATTAGACATCACTTTTTGAGTGTCAATGTGGAAAAAGGCTTAGTGGAGTTGTTCTGTAAAAGTGAAAATCAGATAGTTGACATCTTAACAAAACCTTTATGTTGAGATTCCTTTTGTAAATTAAGGGTCCTTTTAGGTGTAGTTAGGTTTTAGGTTGTTTTTAGTTTTTTTTTTTGTCTTAGGAGTCCTTAGGACTACTTGGATTTTAGGATTTCTGGCTTCAGTTACTTCCCTCAATGATTGGTTAGAATTGTATTCTATTGTATAGTGTGTGCATATACCTATGTCGAAATCCTTCATGTGTTATGCAAGTGGTTGATACCTCAAAAGGGTTGAAAGCCATTGTTGCAAGAATAAAAGGTAAGTCAAGCTAAGTTGCCAGAAACAGGTTGAAGTGGCTATGTACAGGTACCAACAAAAACAACACATCAACTTTGATATGTCATTCGAATAATATTTAAATATTTTTTTGAAGATTACTTTAAGAGATTTTCTTTTTGGAAAGAATTTATCTTATTTCAGTTATTAAAGCTTCGTGCTCAAGGCAAAAATCAAAACTTGCCAAATGTAAAGGTTGGTTGAGAAATTTTAGGCAAGTGATCATTACAAAAGATTCTTTCAATTTTTGAAAAAGTTTCGTTGCTCATTCAATTGGCTCAACCGACCTATTTCGTTGATCATTGCTTCCTTGCTCTCTCTCTCTCTCTCTCTCTATATATATATATATATATATATATATATGTGCTAACCCTTATTTTGCAGCTCATTTCTCTATCTTCATCACTCGTAACTCTCTCTCTTTCAAAGTGCCCTATTCTTAAGAATTCAAAATTCAAAATTCGAAAACACTGTTCATTGCGAGTATTGTTCATCACCATCTTCAATTCTTCGATCAAAACTTGTTTATCAGCCATGAGAAGGAAAACAAACACTAATASTGCTCGACGAGGTGTGGGAAGGGGACATACAAGTAATTCCTCGCAATTTCAGGGGAATACTGATGTGCCCCCAAACCCTACTCAATAACCCACATAAAAACCCGTTGAACCATCCTCAACAGTAGCATCCAAAACTTCATCCTTCACAAAATCACTTACCACCACCAAAGAACTACTACAAAAATCAGCATCACCACCAAAATTAAACCAACAAACCGTCAAAGATATCGTGCCTCATCATGGTCCCTCCGAGACTGTTGGTTCCACCATCGAGGAGCTAACACAGTCTAAGGGGGAAGAACACCAGGAAACACGAAAAGCCCTAAACAAGGAGTTGGAGAATATGGATTTAGGAGATCAGGAGGTTGGAGATGATGATGTGGAGATTACTAGTCTGAAGGAGGGGACACTTGTTGTTGATGTTATTGTACGAGGAAGGGTTACTCGTTCTTTAGTGAAGAAGGAAGTGGAGAAGGCGCAGGAAGAACAATCTMCTAGTTCCGTGTAGGGAATTAAAAGAGGAAGGGGGTACCACAAAAAACCCCTCGTGCTATTAAAGGTAAGTCCGTAGAATCTCCCACTACTGGTTCTATTGACTTAAGTGCTAGATTGGTTCTRTCTGGTTGTCGAGTTGAGAAGGGATATTTTAATGTGCCTACTTTTTCAGAATTTAGAAAAATTATTGATTGTCAATAATGGATGTCGTCGTTTGAAAGTTATGCTGCGAATATTGCTGGAGTTAGGGATATTTATGTGAATTTGAGTCAATTGCCTGACATTTCTGTTGGATCGAAAGTTGGAGGAGTAGATGTCAGTTTATCAATTGCTTCTTTYGCCAAATTGTTGAATGTACCTAAGGATGGGTTTGACAAGTATTCAGGGGATTATTGGCCTGTGTTGGTTGTGGTTATACCTGATGAAATTCATGACTTTATCTTTGGGGGGAAATTGCCGAAAAAGGTTGTTGTGTTTAAGTTTGCAAATCTCAATGAACCAGTCATGCTGCTTCTGCATTCCTTGTGCAACAAAGTCCTGATTCCAAGGGCTCAAGGTAGGGGAACAATATGTATCATGGAGATGGTTCTCATATATCTCATGATGAAGAAGATTAAGATTAATCTTGCTACCCTGATGCTGGATCACATGAAGAATTGCTACTATTCATCACACCACTCTCTGCCCTATGGCTCTGTGATCACACAGTTCCTGAAAGTGAGTAAGGTTCCTCTTAGTGGAAATATTGTGCCTGCCAAAGTTTTCATTAAGGTTATCCTTAAGCAAAAGGGWCTCGACATTGGTTCTGATGTGTTGAGATTTCGAATGGAGGAACCAGCAGAGGTAATGAGGAGCCCCTAAAGAATAAGAAGAAGGATGAGGAACTAGKWGTCCAGGATATAGTGTTGTAAAGGTTAGAGAATAAGGAGGGTACTATTTAGAAGATAATGCAGTTGGTTCAAGGATTGTCAACATCTTTCAYTACCAAGGTGGAGACAATGGAAAAGGAGCTAGCTGGAACTCTGTTGCTACTTCTTACAGTTCAAGACATTAAGGCTCAGATGGCTCCAAATATCAGTTCTGTTCCCCCACAAACTCAGGTTTTTGCCCTTGCTGCTGCAACTACATTGGAGGTTTCAGAAGTTGAGAAACCAATGCAATCTAAGGAGAACTAGTAGCAGACTGAAGGAGAACCTGATGATGAAGCTGAGGAAGAAGAAGGGGTCGAAGGGGAACRTGATAATGATGATGATGAACCAGAGGATGATGATGCAGATGAAGAGGAGGAAGAAGAGTATGATGGAGAGGAGTGATGTTGTTTTATGCTCCTGTTTCCCCTCCCCTTTTGTTGGTATGTATAATTCTCACCCTATCCACGAACATTCTTTTTATGTGGATTAGGGTTCTTTTGTTGAACTTTGCAGACTTTTATGGACTATTAATCTTGCTATGGTATGAACTATTTGACTAATCTCTCTTGCAATATGACACTTGAATGGTGGTTGATGCCACTGTATGGATGAGCACGTTTAACAATTTGTGCACATTAGAGGTGATCAACATTAGCCCGGCTCGTCGGCCCGGCTCGGTTCTCCCAAYAATAGTGAGGGTTTTGGGCAACTAAAAAGATCAATTTTTAGTACAAAAGCCCGACCKGCAAAAGCCCGCAATGGCCAGCAAAGCCCGCTCTTTTGGGCGGGTTTCGGCTATACTTTTTTATATACAAGTTCGGCCCGGCCCGCCCATTTGATCACCACTAGTGCACATCACTTTTACTTGAAGAGTACTTTTTAATGATGCCAAAAGGGGGAAGCTTATAGTCTACTAGTTTAGATTGAGTCAAAGTGTACAGTGTTAGTTTAGGAGAGTTACTTTTTTTAATTAGGAACCAGTTGGATTAGCTAACTTGTTCATTTGAGTCATTGAGTCTGTTGGTTGTACTCAAATTTATTTGTGTCCTTTATTGGAGTTTTTCTGTTTCTAGTTTTGCGGTTACGGGAACTTCAATTAGTTTGTCTTCATCAAAAAGGGGGAATTTATTGAGTCCCTTAGGTTTTGATTGATGACAAACTGTTATAGGGAACAAGATAGTTTGATTGATGATATAGTTGGTTAGGGAACCATCTAATAAAGAATACTGTGTCTTTAGGCAAGTTAGATATTTACATGTGTTAGTTATTGAACCTAACTTGTCTTGTTGAAGGGAATAGTTGAATGAACAAAGTTCCATGTACTGGTAGGGAACTAGTAGGAACTGTTCCCTCGACTGCTATATTGAAAGGTAGTCTTATACTCTTTATTATACATCAACCATGTTACATGTGCAGTATTTTTGTTTATTCCAAGACTTGGAGCATGGAGGCCTTTAGAAGGAATTCGAAGAAAGATACAATGCTCAGAATTGAAGAAATTAAAGGAAGATTCAAGTCTTAAATATTACACGAAGACAAAAGAAGATTTGTACTTAATGCTTATTTAGGTCTATCATGTAATGTGCTCCGTAGTATGATTTGTATGTTTGGGTGATAAAGTGCTTATAAGTATTTGGAGTCATGTTTTGAATTCTGGTACAAATTTGGAACCGAATTCATAACATACTCAATAAAGGGAACCATGTTCTCTGTATGGAATATGCAAGCTGCGGTTTTGAAAAAGATTTTTATRAAAATATTTCTTCAAAGATTTGCATTAAAAATCCGAGGCAGCTGGATTAGATGAGAATAATTTGGTTACCGTAATSCTAGGAGTATTATCTTGCTTGATCTATCTTTTGTGATTTAATCAAACAAGATATAGACTTTCCATATATCACATCTTGACTTGCTCGTCAAGTCAATGTGATTTAAGAAAACTAGGGTTTTAGTTTCTAAGTCTATAAATACTCATCTAATAGTCCATATTCCAAACATCTCTCCACGATTGAAAAGATATTTTTTAAGAGAAAATACTTAAGCACAAATCCCTTTCATCGAGTCATATATAAGAACACAATATAGAGCGTAATACTTATCTTTACTAGCTTTAAGAAGTGAGAACAAAAACAGAGAAAAATCATTATTGTAAAAGCTTTCAATAGAGGGGTTGAAGGCTAGCTGAGCGTTTGTGAGTTCAAACACATTGGACTTACGACTGTAAGTTGAGTGCACATTCAGAATAGAATGTGAGGTGTGCTGGTTCCCAYAGTAGGGAAACAACAGGGTGTGTGTTCTTTGTTTTTCGGAGTAGATTAATAAAAGAGCATAGGGTAGGAGGACGTATCCCATAGTTGGGTGTACCTCGTTAAACCTGTGTGTTCTGTTTTTTTTTTTTACATTCCGTTGCATACAGGAACCTGCCCAACTGGTTCCTCACTTACAATATCAAAAGAAGAAAACTTAACTAAGGGGACAAATCACTCAATTCACCCCCCTCTTGAGTGCTCTAAAACCTTCATTCCCCAAATATCCGATACTCAGCCACAAGAGCTTAGCGTAGAGATAAGTCAAAGCACGACGCAACTCAACCATTTTCAGTGGAGATGGAATCCAACCCATCCACTAAACATCTTGTGAATCAGAACTCTTCGGACTCAACATAAGTAGATCGACCCACAGAGGCTATTGTTGACAAAGAAAGTTCATCCTTGGAGAAATGCCCAGAAGAAACAGAGGAAGAAACAACCAAGGCTTTGGGCACACTAGGAACAAACAATCACTCCCTCGAGGAGGCGAACAACTACTAATTGGTTGGCTAAAATCCTAGTAATTTAGTTAAATAATWTGTGATTTTGAATATCAACATCATATTTTCTTACTTGTGTTCCCTGCACCAGTCCCCTCACAGGTAGCGACCTCAAAAGTCCTTCAGGAAGTTCTTGATAAGTGTTCCATGGCAGAGACCGATCCTTGCCCTAAAACTCTTGCCCATGCCATGCTTTCTTTAGGAAAATTAGTAGAGGTTCTAGCWTCTGCCGATCCTTCCGCATGGGGTGACTTGCTTGAATCCTACCAGGATTTCATCAGAACGGTCCTTCCTAAGAAAGATCTTTTCAAAAAGACCTTGCTTCCTCTCAAAAGGAAATTCTAAGTTCCCTCAATCATGGGGCACACTTATGGGCTAAAATGGCTCAAAGTGTCAAGGAACGCGAATGTCTTACTAATCGCTTGCATAAATTGTCAGAGGAAAAGCACCTCTTCCTGGCTAAGATAGCTTCCTTAGAAAAAGAAGAGCAACAATGTCTCTGATKTCTGCAACAGGATGCCTATCAGCATACTACACACTTACAAGAGAGAGGAAAAAAAGTCACGACACCCCTGGACGACTATAGCACTAGAGTTGGGCTTGCTGCCAAAGGTCACGCCCGTGTTTGTGCTTTAAAGTATCGTGCCAATTTCATAGTGGCTAGGAAGAAGGACAATCCGTGATTGTAATCATGTTCTTTAGACTATCAGTTGTAACAGTATTTCGTAGAGCTTATTAGTTCATGTACTGCCTTATTTGCCTAGCTACTGATGTGTGCGGAGTAATTCTTACGTTTTTCTGGAACCTCCTCATATTACATTTGTAATTTGATTTCATCTTAGGAGTTTAGATGTGAAACTATTCATGATTTCCATTTACGCATTATCCTTTTTAGTAAAAGGAAAAGCAAATGTTTAATCATAATTTCGCGTAATTTCACTATGTACTGAAGAGCGAATCATAGGATGTTAAGACTAACTCGATGTAGCAGGTAATAAAATAAATTTTCAGACTCCCATTATTTATAAAAAGTTGGATAATCATATGAGTTATCTACATATAAGCAAGTTAGCTAACCCTATATTCATATAGTTCTAGAAGCAGCGCTAATGCCTGTCCCCAAGAGATGCCCCCTGGACATCAACTGGATCAGGAAGAACGTTGGTCGCCAAATCCTTCACTATATGAGGATCATCAGAGGTTTTTTGTAGCTCACCATCTTCATTGGCCTCTTCAATTTATCTAATTGCACTTGAGACAACTTTCACCCTGAGCGTCGGTTGACTTTAAAGTTTGAGAGCAATCCCCTCGCCATTAGGCACGGTCTTCATAAGTATCCTGGGAAARTCCWGGTTAGTGTCAATCAAATAAGCATCAACATAAGCACAAACTACCTCATATTCATTACCATTCCATAGTATTATTTTCTGATGCAAAGTAGAAGGAATAACATAAGTCTGGTGAAGCCAGTCCCTTCCGAGAATTGCATTACAATTGCCCTCCCRTTTTACTATAAAGAAAGTTAACYAAATCTTAGAAGTACCTACTTGGATGTGCATACAAGCTAATCCTTCAATATTCTCAAACTTGCCATTGAATGAAGTTATGCTAATGCTGACGCTAGATAAATCTTTCGTACCCTTACCTTATTTCTTAAAAACTGACCAGGACATAAGACTTATAGTAGCGCTAGTATAAATTAGCACTTTAACCAATCTAGCTCCATCTATGTTAACTGTCACGTAAAGGGGGCTTACTATGTGAGTTGTCCACACTAAAATCTTTGATTAAGTGCTCCACAACTAACTGTTCTGGCTCCTTAGTAACAGTCTTCTAGGATGGCGCCAAACCAGATCCTTTATCCAATTTATTCAGCTCTGCTAAAATAGTAGAGGTCTTACCTGCAGCGTCCGCTTGGTCATCTTTGTCGGCCCAAGAAATATCCTTCTGCACGGTCCCATAGGCTTTGAACGCTGGGGGAAAGTGATTGCACAACAAGCGCCAGACTCACAATCTCCTTTAGATTAATTTGCCAGAAAATCAAGAATTGACTTAGAGACCTCCAGATTGAAACCTTCTGAGCCATAGTCTACTAACTTTACATCAGATGCCTGCTTAGTCATTAGAGCATCTTCTGCAAAGCRWTCTGTCCTATGTTTCTATAGCTCTTCTTCAGTAGGGTCCTCCATTAGCCCTATAACACAACAAGAAAATTGGCTTCGGCCGACCACGATTACCGACCGATTATCGGTCGGTAACAGGGGTTACCGACCGATAATCGGTCGGTAA
>SNQN01004977.1:34805-47737 GCA_008642245.1 Bassia scoparia | reverse complement strand
AACAAATTTTTAGTTTAATAAAACAATTCATCTTATTTACCTAAAACACGAAGTATTGAATTAAATATGTAGTCATTAAATAACTTTTTATTATACATCACATTCTTTTGTGAGAAAAAACTCTCATGTTGATTTTTTAATCTTAACTTAAGCTATGTTCAGCTCGTCTAAATTTTTCTGATATGAATTTTTTCTTATCTGAACTTTTCTGGTCTGAATTGAAATTTTCTGATTTGGTCTTATTGATTTGAATTATTTTAATCTGGAACTTTTGTACTCCCTTCGTTCTTTAATGTTCATGCCACAAGGAAATTTGACACTATTCACAAGTTATGGGAATCTTCTAAATTGTTGTTAATGTATAAGAAAAAAATATAGTCAAGTGGGATCTTGTTTGATTCGTGTTAGTGAATACTTTATTAATATTTAGTTTTTATAATTTTTACTATTATAAAACTCATATTTAATCTATAAATTGTGCGTTGACAAACGTGTAAAGAAGAAATGGCGGGAACATTATGGAATAGAGGGAGTAGTTGTTTTTTGTTCAAAGCATTTTCGGATCTAAACTGAATTTTTCTTATCTAATTTGATCTAATATGAATTTTCTTGATCTGGTTTGATTTCATCTAAATTTTTCTTATCTAATTTAATCTAATCTGAACTCTTTTTTTTAATAAGCACTAGAAAATTTAAATAAGTCGAATTGAACATAACCTTATTAGAAATGATTTTTGCTGAAACAAACCTTATAGAACTAGATGATGACAAACGTCCTCGCAGCTACAACAATTCGAAGCGATATGACAAGAGACGCTCCCACAGTGCAAGATATATTTGATGATCGTAGTTTTGATGAAGGAGAATTTAATTTAATTCAATTTGTTTTGTATTTGATATATTCGATTATTTTTGTAGTTGTCCCATAACTCTTTTATTAACGAACTATTTTTTCTTTTAAAAAAAACTAGAGAAGGAAAAAAAATAGTAAGGTGAAAAGATGATAGGCTAAAACAAGGGGCCTCCAATTCAGCACTCCATAGTTAAATACGCACTTCATTTTTGCGACCGCCAAGCGATCGTTAATTGACGTCGCTAAAGTGCAGATTTAGTGTTTGGAGTGCGAAAATAAGTTCTCACGAAAAGGGGAAAGACATAGGTCACTATGATCCGCGTACCATATTCGCATTATGATTCATGTAAATATCATGTAAAAATACAAAGATCATTTACATTTGAAAATGAATATTTGCATTTAGGAAATAAATAGTTACTTCGAAATGACATTTATATTTTTGAATTACGAACATTTGCCCGAGATCATGAATATTAATATAGTAATTACGGGATCACATAAGATTTTTGCGGGGAGAAAGAAGCGAAACTAATAAAGTGGGCCTTGGGACGAATAGTCATAGTAAATTAGAAATTGGGTTAGCCATCATTAATCCAGTACATTATTGTGAAAGTATACATTTGTCAAAGTAGCCGACATTTCAACCTAAGACTCACTCTGTTAATAGCTAACATGGAAGTATTCACCAAAATGTTGTATGAATATTTAATAATTTTTTTTTTAAATATATTACCTTACTTGCTATTTTTCTACTAAATCCATTAATTTAATCTTCAAAGAATTCGATTTTGGAGATAAAAAAGATATAAGAATGAAACAAGTTGAAATATCCCAGTGATGGATAATATTATAATCTGGAGAGAAGGTAATTTGGAAAACATGCATTCATCAGTCGACAGAATCATAAGAGAAAGCCCCATTCTCATTTTAATTATCTTGTTGGAATGAATTGATATGAATGTTTTAAGGGAACTCTCTTTTTCTCTCACTGTTTGTTCGTGCTTTCCTTTTCTTCTTTGCGCATAATAGCGCAGCTTCTGAGGGATTTTTCTATATTTTTAATTACTGTTTTTTAAATTTTAGTTTTGTTTCAATATTTACTAAAATTTGTTAATATTTTGCTCTAACTTTGATGTTCTTGAGTATTCTGCAATACTTACTGGCTTACTTGCATGTGTTGATGCAGTTCAACACACGAGACCTTATTAATCGAACATTTATTAAGTTAGAATAAATATTCTGCATGTTGATGAAATCTACGGTGAGTATTTAACTTGAAACCAAACAATTTGTTGTTGATGATGGATGAACTTGAATGAATCAATGCCATTTTCGACAATGTATAGCTAAGATATCAACTGGCATTGCGAGTGAGACTATCATATTACAAGCTAGTATCGAAACATTCACTAAATTCCAAAGAGCAAACTAGTTTTGCTAGATTAAGACTATGGACAATTGGATAAGAACAAGCCATATCATCTAACATCTACGAGACCATAAGCTTCTGCCAATTCCAGGACGCCCACAAGGAGGCTGAGTCGCTGCCCGTATTGATCGTGGCAGACAGCACTGTAGCTGCGTATGAGCTTGCCACCTGATGTAGAGCGGAAATCACACCTATAAGCCGAAAATGTGCCAGGGACAATTCATGTGAAGCCAACTTTCAGCTCACTACCATAACCAAATCTCCTTCATTTCTTTTTGTGATGTACAATTAGCTTAAGTTTTAAGAGTAAACATTTACAAGCTTGAGGAAATGCAGTGAACAATTTGTTTTATCGTTTCAATGTTTATATAAACAAGAAAATGTATACATGATTTCCATTATATGCGCATAATCAAACACTAATAAGTTACAAATATTTTTGTGTTTTTTGCCAGCAATGTGCGTATATTTATACATGAATTCTTGACAAACATTTTCAACCTTGAATCCAATCCCAGAGAGCTACATGCGGCCGCAAATCTGCAATATAGTCCATCTAGAAAGCAACTGACTTCAGTTTCTGCGAGCCCACTAACAAATAACATTAGCATCTGAAAACACACTTTAAAGGCAATCGCATTGCTTTATACTAGTATCAAGCTGCTATCTTACACGTACAATACTAACTCTGTTAAAAAAATGATAAACCGTAGGGAACTCTATTAGTAGTTCAACTACTGCAAACGAATCTGCTGACATTGTTTTGCATCAATTACATTTCACAAATGATATTACTGGGCAAAACAACAGTACAAACATACGAATCAGTTGTTAATCCCATCCTGAGAATAAATTTGAGATGGTGCAGATAAGAATTACCCATCGTGTTTTCGTCAATGCACAAAGAGGATTTAGATATCCATGCATCTCTTCACTAGTGATACCTTGTTCACCGAGGAACAAAGATAGCCTCAGACCCAAGACCTTTCCAGACAAGGTCAAGATAACTCTTGCACCGTCTCCCCAACTCAAGTTTCGTTTTACTGCGAATCTGCTCGGCATGCAGTCAAATTAACTATCCCTTTACTTTGCTATGCTGCCCAAAACTGGTACCTATACTACATGTTGTTTCCTGTGCTTACCAACACGAGAATTGAGATGAATATGAATTCAAGACATACAAACTTAAAGATAGAGAATTAAGATGTAGTTGTAACTAACAAGACCCAAATACCTGCCAGTGTAGTTCTCATTAAACTCTTGGAAATCCACTGCAGGCGTGATAATTTTTTTGGAGAAAGCAGCCAGTTTCCTGTTGTGAACCTCATTTATACTTTTCCACGAATATTAACAATTTAGAAAATGAAGAGAGTAAATAGAATTCTGTCCAACCATTGGATCTTTCCTACACGCTCATTGTAAACTGTCAACCATACCTTTAGCATTCCCACTGATCATATCCAAATCTGGGTTCTCAATGGCAGGAGTGAATCAAACAACTTCTTCCTGCTTCCCATGCATGCTGTCAATAAGAAACAGCAAATATTTAAGGAATCTTTTTTGCCTTTGTTAATATTCAAACCTTGCCATCAAAACAAATCTTCAGGTCGTAGAATATTGCAAACTATGCATGTGATAATCAAAATGCATAAAAATATATAAATAATTGGAATAGAAAGGTGGTTAGGACGAAACCATTATGAAATATGAAACAATTTGGCAGCTCAAACCATTTGATTGAACTCTCATTCTTTGCATATCGTGGCAGTACACCAAAGCGAGCCTTCTTTGRGGAGTCAAATGTGAAAATTAGCTTCTTCTCTTTCACCATATTCTGGATGTTATAGAATATAAAATCAATTTTAAATGCAGAAGCAATACAAGTACATGCAATACAGTACAGCCAAGCAGCAAGATCACGTAAWGATGTTTGACATCTACTATAGTGCTGCAAACAGCCAGACCAACAGATCATATAATGTATTAWACCCTGTAAACGAATACTTCAATACTAATCTCTATGAAAGAAGAGAACATAATTTTTTCCAAATACAATCCACAAAGGCTGWCTGCTTCTTTTGGTGGGTGAAGTTACCATACCTTAGGTCTAAAGTATAAAGGAAGATCCATGATAATAGCATAATTCTCAGTGATGGCAAAATCATGCATCATAATTGGCTCTGCAATTGTTATTGGTACAGGGTCATGCATGAAACCATCCTTTGATATTACTCTATAAGTAATATATGGTGGAGRGTGAGAGTAGCCAAAAGTAAACATTTCCCCTGCACCAAGAGTTAGGTRAGTGAGGCTACACCACTACAAGAGGCCAACAAAGCAACATTTKGCTTAATAAGTTAAGTGCACTGTGCACTCATGGGAGAAGAATGGAAATTCTCACCTGTGAATGGATCAACCTTTGGATGAGCAGTAAAGGAGTGGGTCAACCTTTTATCATAGTCAAGCATTCCAAGGGTTTGCAAATCCCCATCTTCCAAAACACGAAGAACGTCTGGATCAAACAGAGWAATAGAATTTAGTGCCACATACAACTGGTAACAGCAAGAAACCATTAGAAGAATCGGATAGAAATCCACCACATCTTCTGTCAACATACATGCAACAAGAACTAGGACCTAGGAGCTCCAGATGTACACAACCTTATCCCCAAAAGGCCCAAAGAAATCAAAACTTAAAGAGAGAAATATTGAAATTGGTGATGCACTTGAGCTTAATAATGAAAACTAGAACACTACAAGAATGGAGTGATTGTCAGATACTCAGATTTTATCACTAGACTTCAGATGCAACTACCCATTGGCTTATTGATAAATAATCAATCACTTAAAATCYTAATCCCACAATTGGGGCCAGCTACATGAACCAAAATATAAAAAATAAAAATTACTTCATAGTTTATTCTACATGGTATATAATTAATTATCGGTAAATTAGAAACCATAACATAATTATCTGCATAATATATAGATTACAAGGTTTATTCATAACAAAATAATACAACTTACAGGGTTTATCTGCCTCTGAAAGTGCAAGGAGTTTTCCATGGTGATATATAAGAGCCGTATTAGCTGGAATAAGGGAATAATCAGAAATGTTTCCCAGATTTGATAAGAAGCATACYTTACACTGAACATGAGAAAAGTAAGTTTTTCTTTGAATTAATCATTCGTAGAGCTTGCCAATATCGTGCCTACTCCATGGGAGAAGCTTTATTAGGCTGCCAGAGACACTAAAGATTTAGATAACTAAACTAGAGGGACAAACCTGTCCCATGTCCATATGTCATATCAAGCACTTTCAATTTAGCTCTGAGAATTTGAAAGTTGACTGTAAGTAATCCAAACATTCCTTTTAGATCTCCTATCTGCAAAGACAGGAGAAAAAAATGTAAGGTTCATGTGAAAACTCTTTATGATTCATTTAGTAGGAAAACAAAATCATATGAAGGTTTTCAGTGTGTAGAGCAGTTAAAAGATTCCTCAAGGTTACACTATCAACAAGCATGGGTACACACTAATGTTGCAAACACTTCAAGTTTGAAAAGCACTATTCAAAGACAGCATCTAGARACATTATCATAAAATCCAGAAATAGCTTGAACCATTAACATAAAATCAACATCTACGATCAAACAAGGCTTTTATGTGTAATATATAGAAAGCCAATAGTACTAGTTGTTATTGCATTGGATTGTAAGCATTTTTTTCAATCACATCTTCATGGTGGTTGGTCTATGTGAGCATAATCGTCAGACTTTCTATTGATGTTCAGACAAACATAAAGATGGAAAAAAGAAGGCAGATAGTACAACTGATCTTTTTACACCAAAATAAGTTTTCATCACTAGTTTCAGTCCTTTTTTCCCTCTTACCTTCATAAATTTTGCCCCTCCAAAGAATTCTTCTTGCTTCATCCTTGATGTTTTAACGTAACGGGAAACATAAGTTGCTTTCCCATCTTTGATGCGCATTCCATGAATCATCCTGAAACAAGAGGGAAATTTGTGTTTATTTTGTTGTTGTTGTTGTTGCCAAAGTAATCTGGAACATGATATCACAGCAAACAACAAACTGCATAATTTCCGCATAAAAAGAGATAAATTCAAGAAGCGCCTTCATATGAACATTATTNGTATATGGCAGTGAGGCGGTTCTTCCTGTTGAAGTTGGCATCCCATCGCCCAGGGTCACTTATTATGAGCATGGGGCTAATGAGGAGTCCAGGAGAGTTGATTTGGATTTGTTGCCAGAAGTTCGTGGTAACGCCCTATTGCAGTCCATCAGCTATAAACAGAAGATTACGCGATATTTTAACAATCGGGTTCGCCCACGTCAATTTTCCTGTGGCGATTGGGTTCTTCGTAAGGTGGAAAGCAGCGGTAAAGATCTGCGACTGGGAAAGCTTACTCCCAATTGGGAAGGACCATACAAAATTACTGAGGTTATGGGAAAAATAGCCCCCACAACTAGAAAATTATGCCAAAATAAACGGTCTCATCCCATTTTCATCTTGGAGGGTCGATCTTGAAAAAAGATGAGGTATTGTTATTTCAAACACACTCCTTGATAAAGGGACGATAATTTCTTTGGAAACCTATCTTCTACACCTCCTTTTGGTATAAAATTTTGCAAGACAACCCACAAGACCCCATGGAGCTCCCACAAAAGTTTGGGGTCATTCGCCGATGGGGTCCAGAGAGACCAAAAAAACGTTGATTATAATCCATGGAAAGTGGACTTCCAGACTATTTTCACAAAAAATACCGAAAATTGTATCATAGGTTCAAATGGTCATATGATGAACCTACAAAAAATTTGGGGGTGAAAGGAGTCCATAGGTTACTTTTGAGGCCGATATCGCTCAAACTAACACACATCGAAATGCTCGTAGGCGGTACAACACTCACTGTTTGGGGCTGAAAGTTGGCGAGTGATCATCCCTCATCACCCATGTATCAAAGAATTTTCTAGGAAAACGAGACTGGTTCTAGAATGATGTCGTTATAGGGTTGAAACGAATATTATATTATAATCCACGAAAAATGTACTTCTGAACAATTTTCAAAATAATTGTCGAAAGTTGTACCATGGATTACTTTTGAGGACGCTATCGCTCAAAGTACTAAGCATCAAAACGCCAGGCATAGCATACACTTGTCGTTTGGGGTTAAAACTTAGCGTGTCTACGTGTCATCATCCCTCATCACCCTTCAGGTGTAAGAGAATTTTCAGGAAACAATAGATGGGGTCTGAAATGACGTGAATTTGGGACCATTTTTCATAACCATTGCGGTCCTTGTGACGAGTAGCCTAATTCTCGCGGTTTCACCAAAACAAAGCAAAGCAAGTCTAGTATATGTGGTTTGGCAATTGAATGAATTGATGACGAAGTAGTTAATTAAGGTGGTGCTTGTGCTAGAATTTAGCTTATAGGACCACGCAAATGACATTGACATTATCTAATTACCACATTTTTTACCCACAATCTTTTCTGATTACCCTTCTTTTTCATGCCATCAACTTCTAATTTCACCTACATTACCATGCTAAACCTCCCCCAACTTACTAATTANAAAAACTACAAGTTGAGGCGAATCCAACGAGACCCCAAATGACTATATTTTTTCTTATGTGCAAGTCACAAATTACGGTCAAAGTGAGATTTGTGAATAGTGTCGACTGTTGCACTTATATTGTCACAGAGGAAGTATATTGTTCCACATTTTGTGTGGTTATTACTCCTTTCTAGTCTTCTAGTATTCCATATGTTTCTATACACTCTTTAATTTCATAAGCATCCCTCTAAATTTTGCCAATAAAGTTGGGCCTCACACCCATCTGACTTTCTTCTCTCTACTTTTTTCACTCTTTCATCTCTGTACATTTGGCCAGTGTATACTATAGTGTAAAATAAGAGCTGGAGGGAAAATTTCACTGCATAATCAATGACTTATCCATATCTACAACTGCTTCACAAAGTTTTATGTAATTCCTAGATTTCCTACCATAATACCAAGATATCTGGCAATGGCAATGGCAATGGCAATGGCAATGCAACTGCTTCACGTTGCGCTCTAGTTAACAATCGATCATTGATTCCGTTGATTGTAGGTACCAAGATATTACCATTAATTAAGGCAGATGCAATCATGAAATTATGTTATTAATGTTGAAGGTAGGGGTCACCGAGATGTGTATGTTGAGATGGATATGCGAAAACACTCTACAAGATCGAATAAGAAATGAAGTTATCCGTACATATTGAAGCAAGTTAAGGGAATACCGCTTGCGTTGGTTTGGGCATGTAAGACGGAGACCTAAAGGGGCATCTGTGCGAAGAGTGGGAGATTTTAAACGAGGTAGAGGGAGACAAAAATGACTTGGCGGAAAGGAGTTAGAAAGGATCTGAAACAGTTGAATTTGCTAGAGAGTGAGGCTCTCGATTGTAGGGAGTGGAAGAGGAAAATTTATGTGGATGACCTCCCAAAATAATCACGATTGATTCATATTAGCCGACTCCACATATGGGATTAAGACTCTGATTGATTGATTAGTATGGATTAAAAAAATACGTGTCCATATCACACACTAATCTATCTCATTTCCTATCAAAACTTGATTTGAGGAGGAAATCTTCCTAGATTGATAGTTTTCAAACAAGATTGTCTTCAAACCTCGTAGTGACTTAGTTTTAGGCGATACTCGATAGTGACATTTAAATCAAGTAAGTTAGCATTGTATCTTCTTTAATGGGTTCTAATTCTTCTGAATTCTATGGATACAGACATGTGAAGGGGAGTGTTAAACCCATATTGATGAGCAAATGTAAGTGTGCCAAATTGGAGATGAGAAGAGATTAGCCCGTTTTCAAAGTTAGTGATCCTATTACTAATTGGTTTTGGACGACAACTCCTTAGGCTCACACATTTGTCTAGCTCTCTATCTCCATATTAGGTTGCCCGACAACTTAACATAATAAAATATTGAACAACTTGGTTATGTACAAATTTATAGGTAGAGGGTACCATAGAGGCTTTGCTTTGGTGTGCTACCTAGAATTATTCAACATTCAAGTGGTGTATTTTATAAGCATTATGTACTATTTATGGCATGGCTCCTGAAAATCCTTCATGTTTGTTTCCCCCCTTCAATTTCCAAAATTACACTTAAACATATCGCACTCTAGTAATTGTTCAACATCGATTGCATTGTTTAAAGGTACCAAGATGATTCCATTAGTCCATTACTAATTTTTCTATTAAAAGCAAGATTTGATACACCATTGTTAGCACATAAACGGGTTGTACTGCTACCAGGGTGATGCCTGCCTTTAAAAACCCGGGTACTTACCAGAGGTTGGTCAATAAATTTCGACGGTCAGATTGGCCGGAATATTGAGTATATGTATTGACTGATGTCAAAGGTTAATTGAGTACTGACCATTTTGTAGATCTCAGGAGACTTGATCTTGAGAAGTCAACATGCGCCTCACTCTCAGATGTGTTTTGTGCCTCGAGGAGAAATGTTTGAGTTCCTCCGTAGATGAAAGCAGATTGGAGCGAATCAGTAAAGTACAGGCGGTGCTTACATGCAATCTCTGGAGACGTGAAAGAGGTCAGCGATACAGGTGATCGCATGGGCGCTTCCTGGTCTAAATCGGCGGATAAAAGTTATGGTTCTTTCAGATTTGAACGATCCACGTTCAGTGGATGAAGGAGGCGGAAACAGCTTCTTAAAGTGAAGAGCATCTGGCGGAGATCCGAAGTTCGGTATCGCCTGCAAGGAACCTTTGTTTTTATTTGGGAGTCTCGAGTTAGCTTTAAAGTGCATCCTGTTGCGAAAAGAGCAACACAATTCCGTCTACTTCGTGACGCATGCCTATAGAGGGCGGATTCAGGTTTTATTTCATGATAGAGAAGCTGTTGTATGCTGTGGGTGGCGGCGCAAAACTTAACACACTACTTTCACCGCATCCTCGTGGTTCTTTATGGCACCAGTCCGCAAAGTCCCTCGAAGGGCGAAATCACTCACTAGGATGACTGAATGGGCCGATGAGGTTGGCTGTTTGGCCTTCAGTATGAACCTCCGGGGGCGATGTAAGGCCCGGGTTGGCCGTTTTACACAGAATGCCCTATCGCCCCACTACGGCCTAATACACACCCTGGAGTATGTTCGTGGTGGTTCTTTAACCAAGGGTGGAGTGAGGAGCTGGAATCTCATAAAAGATCTGGGGATAGGCCTAGTATGCTGTTGGTTTGGGTTTCAACAGCTTATACGAAGCAGGTATGAAGCCTCTATTGGGATTGCAAGATGTGCTCACCGGCAGGGGATAAGGCGGTTGCAGTTAAGTCCGATTCCAACTGGTAGTCAGCAAGTAATGGCGATTCGAGGAAAAGCGCATGAAATGTATCTGGGTTAAGTTGACTTTAAGGGCTTAATTGAGAACTTGAGATCAAACACATACCTGGCTGAAATCGCAGGTGTGACTTCACGCCTCGCAAGTTCGGCGGGAATGAAGGCCTCGTACAATTACTTGGGAAGTGTTGAGAGCCCAGTATTATGAGGGACCTGCCGTGCTTGATAGGGCGCGATACTTGGTATAGTTCAATTATTCAGTACTTGGACGGAGGAATTTTACCAAGATGAGAGCAGTGCAAGAGTTAAAACAATTCGGTGTTTTTGTGGGCCATGATGGCAAGTTGTACAGAATTTACATCCCTTTGGTTGAGGTGTGTTACCCTTGATGAAGGCGATTAGTGTTAAGGGATTCATCAAGGGATGTGGCAGGCACCAGGTTTCGTACCTTGGCAGGAAACGGGCATTACGATGGTATTTTGGCAACATTGAAGCTGCGCAGAATGGTGAAAACTTGTGGGAAATGTCAGATAAAACGCCGACTTCCACCGTTCTTTCCCTGCTAACAGGTCTTTCGCCATCTGCTACATTCATTTGAAAATGGGCATGGATTTACTGGGACTTCCGCCGCAAGGCACGGAAGTTTTTTGCTTGCGCCATTATTTATTCCGAAGTGGATAGGCTGACTTAGCAACTATATCTGGAGGAATTACGTTTCATTTGGCGTATTATTACTCGCTTTGATCAGGGCGTCTTGTGATCTGGACGAGGTTTTGAGGAGTGATTTCACTCGCCGGTTACTGCGAACAATTTGCATAAGGCCCAATTACTGCTGTTTTGTTCGCACAACCCAATGTGACAAGCGAAGCGGCGCTAAGGGTGATTTCTCAGGTAAAACTAAGCTTGAAGGGGCTAGATCCTGGGTGATGAATTGCCTGGAGTTGTTGTGGTCCGCCAGGACTACTTAAGAATCAACAGCACACGCATTTGCTCTTGTATATGGGCGTGCGGTTTTCTGTGAAGTTTGGTCCATCGCCAGGTATTTTTATGAGCATGGGCTAATGAGGGTCCAGGAGGTGTTTGGATTTGTTGCCAAGAAGTTCGTAGGTAACGCCCTATTGCAGATCCGATCAGCTGTAAAAGAAGATTACGCGGATCTTTAACAATCGGGTTCGCCCGTCATTTTCTTTGTGCGATTGGGTTGTAAGGTGGAAAGCAGCGGTTAAAGACTGCGGATGGGAAGTTATCCAGATTGGGAGTGACCATACAATTACTGAGTTATCGGGAAATGCCCCACAACTAGAAATGTTGCAAATAACGTCTCATCCATTTCTATTGGGAGGGGTCGTCTTGAAAAAAGATGATTATTGTTATTTCCAAAACACTCTTGTAAAGGGCGGATATTTCTTTGAACTTTCTTCTACACCTCCTGGTATAAAATTTTTGCAAGACCCACAGACCCTGAAGCTCCACAAGTTTGGGGTATTCGCCGATGGAGGTCCAGGAGACCAAAAAACGTGTTATATCGGGGAAAGTGGATTCAGACTTTTTCACAAATTACGAAATTGTTATAGTATGTCATGTGACCTACAAAACTTTGGGGGGAAAGCAGATAGTCATGTTCTTTGGGGCCGAATCGCTCACTAACACTCGAAATGTCGGTAGGCGGTACACACTCATGTTCTTGGGGCTGAAGTTGGCGAGTGATCCCATACCTCATCGCCATGTATCAAGAATTTTTGAAAGAGATGGTTTTCTAGAATGATTGTCGTTGGTTTGACAGAATCTTTATTATATCCACGGAAAAATGTATCTGAACCAATTTTTCAATAATTGTCGGAAGTTGTCCATTGGATTACTTGAGGACGCTATTCGCTCAAAGTACTAGCATCAACGCCAGCATGCCACTTTCGGTTTGGGCGTAAAATTAGCGTGTGTTGTATCTCCTTCCACCTTCCGGCTGTAGAGAATTTTAGGAACAATAGATGGGGTTGAAATGACGTGATTTGGGCCTTTTCATAACCTTGCGGTTTGTGACGAGTAGCTAATTGTCGCGGTTTCACCAAACGCAAGCAAGTTTAGCTATATGTGGTTTGCAATTGATGAGAGTATGACTTTAGGTGGTGCTTGTGCTGGAATTTTAGCTATATTAGGACCACGCAATTGACATTGACATTATTGCTAATCCACCTTTTTTCCATCATTTTTTGATTACCTTTTCAATCCATCAACTTTTATTACTACCCTGCTCACCTCCCCATTTATTATATTA
>SNQN01004977.1:0-25577 GCA_008642245.1 Bassia scoparia | reverse complement strand
TACATATAGTACAATATTACCTTGGATGATCTTATCTTACAAGAATTTTGCCACATATCTGTCCCTGCATCAATGTGCCTCTGCCTCCACCATCAACCCTGAAGTTGTTTACATTTTCGAACGATAGCCAGTGCTGTCGATCTCTGTAATCTGATAATCTGGTAGACGCCTCGATTTTTTCCTTTAATCTAAGGAAATAACCGAACATTCCTTTAATCTGATAATCTGCAGTTACTTAACATTTAATTTGCAAGTTATGTAGCATACCTTGATTACGAAGTTAGAGTAACATGGTCCTGAGAACTTGATTTGCCTCACCCTGTACTTCTTGTGCTTCGGAACGAGTAGAATCCTCGCACCCTTGGTAGAACAAGCCACCTTCCAAGCTTTCTTAAAGCCTTTTCCAAGCAAGATTGGAAGCAAACAAAACAATCAAAATTTATGTCTCAGAAAATTTATTACTACTGCAATCAAAACGAACTAATTAATTAGATACCTTGGTATGATCTCTCTTCTACTACCCTCCTTACATAACGTTCCACGTTGATGATTCTTGGGTGCGAAGAAGACAATGGAGGGAGGGTCTAGAACGAGGCCGTCTCCAACGTCTAGCCCGGTCTAGGATCACCTCGTCGTAGTTGTAATAGCTTCTTCCCGATCATACCCACCTCTGCTAAACAACGTTACTGTCACATCGCTAGTAGGATACTCGTAAGGTAACTCTATAATCGAAACGAGACGAAAAGGGTAGCTAGAGAGGCAAACGGGAAGAAATGAAGAGATCAACATGCAAAACCAAGCACAAGAAAATGGGACATTATTAGAGCATGAGACATTTTTTGTTGTTAGTTTTTGTGCACTTTTAGAAGAACAGAATTATAATAAGTAATGATATCATGCAATGCAACAAATATTTTAAACCACTTTGTTTGGGTCAAAGAAATAGGGGAGTTAGTGTTTTTAGTTTTGATATTGGAGCTAACAAAGTATATATAATGAGAGAAAAAGCTTGCTTGTTTAGAAGAAAAAGAGTGGGTTTCCTTAACGAAATAATGGGGTGATGATATATGATTTTCTGTTTTTGATCATATGTAATATGTAATGTAGTGTAATAATAACAAAAATAATGAAGATTATTATAGAAAAAAAAGAGAGAATGAAACGAAGAACAAGTTGATTGGTAGCCGACTTTGCCCTTTCCCTTTCCTTTCTCTCACATATCAATGGTTTTGCATTTGTGTGTGTTTGTTAGACTCCCATTACTAATAACCTTTCTCTCTCTAAATTTGCAAATTGCTTGTTTACCAACATGAATTTTATCATATGTCATGCACCCTCTTATATAAGAATATATAATAAATAGTCCACTATTATTATTATTATGATCTTGCATTGTGTGTTATGGAATCAAACCAAATTATACCAAATCATATTTCTTATATTGATCTAAATTTAGCTTACAATGATGATTTGAGTTTATAATTAGAGCGCTTATAGTTTATCTTGTATTATTCTTTTATTTATTAACCTAGATTAGTGTGTTAACATATGTTATATGATACTCTATATCACATCGGATATATGATCGATGTGATAAATTGATTAGTATATTTAACAAGGAAAATATCACTGTTTATCCAAGCAATTATTTTTGTTATCAATGTCTTCCTTTATAGAAAAGATAATTACTATTTCGTACTTTATAGTTTCCTTGACAGTTGACAATTATATCGGAGTATCTTCGCCTCAAATCATTACAATTTTATGTGATTGTTTTGCATTTCTTTTTAACATGGACTCGCTTTCTACGAGAGCTTTTTAGGTCAAATATAACAAAATAAAGCGCATAATAATAATTCAAATAATAGTTCCCCTTCGGCCCTTCTTCAATAATGATACAGTAGTTATGTAACTTGTAGTGTGTACACTGCAATAACAGAATTTTGCCCATACTTTTTTATTTAATTAGAAAGAAGAATAATATTTTAAAATATAGTACCAATTTTATTAAAAATACATTCATGTAATTTTGTTTGTTTTTTTACTTCTTTGAGAATTGACAAAAAGGTTAACTTCAAATTTTTAAGCCAATCTACTAAGCGTATATTACGAACTTCCAAACCATATAATATTCACTCACGTGTTATAAATGCATGAAAATGGTAATCAATGAGCGTCTTTGGAATTAAATAACATGACTAAGGAAAATTAAATGAATTTATTATTAATTTATATCGATTAATGCATAATTTAGTAGACATTCTAATTATATGTAATTATGTACCATTTTAGAAAATATATTGAATGTTTATTTAACACCCGACTAGGTGATTGTTATTTTGCAAGATTGATATACGAAGTAAATCATTGAGGAGTGTGGAAATCAGCACCGAAGATTTTAAGCAAACATTGCAATTCCAATTGATTCATACATGATACATACATTGCCTGGTAAGACTCATCAATTATGCCAAGCTTATGAAGTAATCATTTACCTTGTAAAAGGGCGGGATGAAAATTTGATCAAGATCTCCTCGAATCGAGAGAAAAACTTTAATCGCTTGAACTATTCATCAAATTGGATTTATAAACCTTATTAATTATTCTTTTAATGAAATTAACTTGACTGATTTTAAATAAATTGAGCTGCTAAGAAGTCTATATAAAACAGTTGCTATCTTTGTTGAATTTGGATTAATTGCATAGATCAAGAATTAACAATTCAGGGTCTCATTTGTAGGTTACATACCACAATGAAGTAACAGTCAATTTATGGCAAATAATTAACTTCGAGTTTATTGGACTATGATTAGTTGATTGCGACACCCTTTATATTATTCCACGATATGAAGAAAATTGAAAATATAGCACAATACTTGTTTGTTGTTACTTGTTGTCACTTGTTCATTGTTTTTAGGGAAATTCCTTTGGTAGACACAATTTTCGCGAAATCTCTTTAATTTGTTGTAGATACGAGTATTTTTTAAATCCCTTTTACAGCACGAGTTTTGTAGGAGTTTCAACCATAAGTAAAATAAAGAATATTCTGCTTAAACTTCACTCTCACCAAGACCCACCTGTACTGACTCTCCAACACCAACAACCAACTGACGCCACGTCAGCCAACTGCCACCACATCGTCCAGCCAACCGCCGCCCACGTCAGCACGCAACTCGCCGCCTCAATATTCCTTATTTTACCACCCTATAAAATTCGTGTCTATAAAAAGGTTAAAAAATCGTGTCTACTAAAGAAATTTCGCGAAATATTAGTGCTACAAAGGAATTTCCTTGTTTTAATAAATTGAGCTTTTTCTGAATAAGCTCACTAGTTTACTTTTCAAATGTTGATTTACGACTCTATGTTGAATGTTTTCTTAATTCTCTAGTGTGTTAGAGTTCATCTTTATATTCACTAACGCCTTTCTTGATACTTGTCTCTTACACACTTTAAATGTTCCTTCATAAGCGTGAAAAAACTGTTGCATTAAAACTGTACGGAGGCGGTATTTATTAGTGCAGTTCACTTCGTATCTTGTTTCATCCCTAATTTATTTATCAAACCGGCGGAGGAAACAGTATGATAGCAACCCAGAGAGTGATTCATTAGGTGAGCTCATCCACTACATTTTTGGTCACTGATAGGCCCATTATGCATATAAATGTTTCATGATTGCAGAGGTAAATTTGACTATTCTACAGAGTAGTATTAGGCAACATACAATATATTATTAGGCAACTACATGTATATATATATTCACACATAAAATCAAATAGGTTGGCTGAATAGTATCAATGGACCATTCATGACTATAAAGTGGTCAAGCTGCAAGGAAGACTTAGTCTAGTAGCTTTGCTTAAGCACACCACTTCCCATCGACGATGAATTGAGTTTTGTTAGGAGTAATGGCAACGGCGACGCGACGGCTTGAGATCACAGCCAAGCGTGAAGGATGAGAAGGGTAGATTTAATTAGTAAGTTGGGGGAGGTTTAGCATGGTATGTAGGTGAAATTAGAAGGTTGGATGGCATGAAAAAGAAGGTAAATCAGAAAGATTGTGGGTAAAAATGTGGTAATAGATATGTCAATGTCATTTGCGTGGTCCTATAAGATAATTCTAGCACAAGCACCACCTTATTACTACTCTCGTCATCAATTGCCACACGATATACTAGACTTGCTTTGCTTTGTTTTGGTGAAACCGCGAGATTAGGCACTCGTCACAAGGACCGCAATGGTTATTGAAAAATGGTCCAAATTCACGTCATTTCAGACCCCATCTTATCTGTTTCCCTGAAAATTCTCTTACACCTGTGAAGGGTAGATGAGGGATATGACACGTAGACACGCTAAGTTTTAACCCCAAACGAAGTGTATGCTATGCCTGGCGTTTGATGCTTGTACTTTGAGCGATTAGCGTCCTCAAAGTAATCCATGGTACACTTTCGACAATTATTTTGAAAATTGTTCAGAAGTACATTTTTTCGTGATTTAAATAATATTCGTTTCACAACTATAAAGACATCATTCTAGAACCAGTCTCTTTTCCTAGAAATTTCTTTGATACATGGGTGATGAGGGATGATCACTCGCCAACTTTCAGCCCCAACAGTGAGTGTTGTACCGCTACGAGCATTTCGATGTGTGTTGTTGTTGAGCGATTTCGGCCTCAAAAGTAACCTATGGATTCCTTCACCCCAAATTTTTTGTAGGTTCATCATATGACATTTTGAACTATGATACAATTTTCGGTATTTTTTGTGAAATAGTCTGGAAGTCACTTTCCATGGATTATAATCAACGTTTTTTTGGTCTCTCTGGACCCATCGGCGAATGACCCAAACTTTGTGGGAGCTCCATGGGGTCTGTGGTTGTCTTGCAAATTTTATACCAAAGGAGGTGTAGAAGATAGGTTTTCCAAAGAAATTATCGTCCTTTATCAAGGAGTGTGTTTGAAAACAATACCTCATCTTTTTCAAGATCGACCTCCAAGATGAAATGGGATGAACCGTTTATTTTTGGCATAATTTCTAGTTGTGGGGGCTATTTTTCCCATACCTCAGTAATTTTGTATGGTCCTTCCAATTGGAGTAAGCTTTCCCAGTCGCAATTCTTTACCGCTGCTTTCCACCTACGAAGAACCAATCGCCATAGGAAATTGACGTGGGGCGAACCCGATTGTTAAATATATCGCGTAATCTTCTGTTTATAGCTGATGGACTGCATAGGGCCGTACCAGAACTTCTGGCAAAATCAAATCAACTCCTGACTCTCATTAGCCCATGCTCATATAAGTGACCCTGGGCGATGGGATCCACTTCAACAGGAAGAACCGCCTCACTGCCATAGTCAAGAGCAAATGGCGTGTGGCCTGGTTGACTTGCTTAAGTAGTGGTCTGGCGGACCACACACTTCCAGGCAATTCATCAACCGGATCCTTTAGCCCCTTCAAGCTTAGTTTTTTATGCCCCTGGAATCACTTATTCGCCGCTTCGCTTGTCATTGGTTTGTTGGGCGCAACAGCAGTGAATTGGCCTTGATGCCTAAATTGTTCGCAGTACCGCGAGTGGGAATCACTCTCAAACTGTCGTCCATTATCGAATGAGCGCCCTGGGGATTCCAAAGCGAGTAATAATATTCGCCAAATGAACTGTTGAATCTGCTTCTCAGATATAGTTGCGTAAGGTTCACCTCTATCCACTTCGTGAAGTAATTAATGGCGACAGCAAAAACTTCCGTTGCTCTGTGGCTGGCGGGAAGGTCCCAGTAAATCCATGCCATTTATCAATGGCAATGTAGGCATGATGGCGGAAAGACCTGTAGCAGGAGACGTGGATGTCGGCGTTTACTGACATTTCCCAAAGTTTTCCACCAATTTTGGGCGTCTATGCTTCAATTGTTGGCCAATAATAGCAGTCGTATGCCTTTCTGCCAAGGTACGAAACCCCTGGTGGCTGCCCACATGCCTTGATGATTTCCTTACACATAATCGCCTTCATAGGGGTACACACCTCAAAAGGGTGAAGTGTAAGATTTCTTGTACAACTTGCATAATGCCACAAAAACCACCGAGATTGTTTTTTATAACTTCTTTAGCTTGCTTTCTCATCTGGGGTATTCTCCCTTGTCAAGCTGAATATTTGACTCATCCAAGTATCGCCCCTATCAGCACCGCATTGTCTCATTAATACTGGGCTCCTTCACACTTCCCAAGTAATTGTAACGAGGTTTCATTCTCCGCCGAACTTGGAGGCGTGAAGGCATCAGCCTGCTGATTTTCAGACCTAGGTATGATGTTTTGATCTCAAAGTTCTCAATTTAGCCCTTAGAATGTCAACTTTACCCAGATACATTCATGGCGTCTTCTTTAGCCTCGAATTCGCCCATTACTTGGCTGACGTACCAGTTGTGAATCGGACTTAACTGCACCCGTTAGCCCCTGCCGCCAAGCACATCTGCAATCCATGCAGGGGCTTCATATTCTGCTTCGTTATTAGAGGCTTGAACCAACCTCAGCATATTCTAGGCTATCCCCCAGCTGTTTGATTTATATTCCAGCTCACTTCCACCTTGGTAGAGAACTCCACGACACTCCCATGGGTTGTCAGTATTCGTAGTGGGCGATTAGGCATTCTGTGATAAATACGGCCAAGCTGGGCCTTTATCGCCCTCGAGAGGTTATAATGAAGGCCATATCAGCAACTCATCGGCCTTCAAGTCGCATCTATGTTGGTCGATTCGCCTTCGATGACTTTGCGGATTGGTTGCCAGTAAGAACCATGATGGATGGGCGTGAAAGTATGGTTTAAGTTTTCTGCTCGCCACACCAAGGCATACATGAGCTTCTCTATCATTGAATACCTTGATTCCGCCTCTATAGGCATGGCTCACGAAGTAGACTGGAATTGTGTTTTTTCTTTCTGCAACTAGGACTGACTTAAGGCGTCCTCTGAGACTCCAATATATGACACAAGGTTCCTTTGGCAGGGCGTCCAACTTCGAATCTCCGCCAGCTGCTTCTTCAACTGTTGAAAAGCTGTTTCCGCCTCTTCATCCCACTGAACGTGATCGTTTAAAGTCTGAAGAGAAGGCCAGACTTTTATCCGCGATTAGACAGGAACGCCGCCAGTGCCGCCATGCACTCCTGTCAATCGCTGTACTCTTTCACGTTCCTAGGAGATTTGCATGTCAAGCACCGCTGTACTTTTATCTGGATTCGCCTCAAGCCTTTTCATTACGAGAATCCAAGACATTTCTCTCGAACGCCAAAGACACATTTCTGAGGATTGAGGCGCATGTTGAACTTTCTCAAAGATTCAAATGTTTCCTGAGATCAGCAATATGGTCAGTCTCAAGTTTACTTTTGACAATCATGTCATCTACATATTTCATATATCGGCCAATCTGACCGTCGAATATTATTGCCATCCTCTGGTAAGTAAGCCCCCGGCGTTTTTTAGGCCAAGGGCATCACCTTGTAGTTGAAAGTATACTCCTTGATGAGTAATGAAGGCAGTGTGTTTGATGCCGCTCGGACATGGGATCCTGCGCCTGATAACCAGCATTGGCGTCCATGAAACTAAGAGAGGCAATGCCTGCAGTACGAGTCCAACAAGCTTTATCAATTTTAGGAAGTGTAATACGTCCTTAGGGACAGCTTGTTAAGGTACTGTTAGAATCCACGCACATCCGTCACGTAACCGTTTTGGCGTTTCTGAACCAAGACGACGTTGGCGCCATTTCGGTATACTTGGGCATTCTCGAATGAACCCTGCTTCAAGAAGCAGTCTTGCTTAACTTCCAGCGGATGCCGCCAAGATGGCCCGTTCTCGCCCTTTAGATGCGCAACTTTTGCTGAAGCCGTTTGTACCCTTCTTTGATCCCAGCTTTATCGCTGCATTATCTCCGAGGAGATCTGGCATTTCATTCGCAGAGAAGCGCGATACGTCACCTATACTCGCGCAGGACGCCTATGATTGAACTCTTAACTCTTCTCCAATTAGACCCTGACATTCGCATATATGAGACTGGATTTCATCAATCAGTGACTTCTTCATGGTTATACCCAGGCTTGGGGCCCGGTCGAATAAAGTTCGGGTTCTCTCAATGTATACGTCCATTTGGGAGCGGCTTAGATTCTTTGCTCAGTTTCTTTTCGTTTCCTACTACTTACGGGAATCAGAAAGCGGCTATACCCTCAGACTTTACATAAAATTCTCTAGGGACTTCTGATCTCCGTATAATTGGAGCCCTACCGTCCTATTGTCTCAAATTGCACGACAGTCGTAGTAGAAATCGCGCCTCATCGATTGAGTAGGGGCGTCCAATAATACATATAAAATGGTAGGGAATATCAACACGATGAATCTCTAATCATCAATCGAGCGGCCTTGTCCCTTCTCGCCCAGTCACTGGCACGGCGAATTGTGCCCTTAAGAGTAATGACTTCTGTCCCGCCGAAGCCGACAAAGTTGGGACAATGGCTCAAGGCTTTTCATCTCCGTAACTTTAATTGTTTTATAGGCATTCACTAGCGTAATGATGTCTGAAGAAACTTCCTGAAATCGAACGATACTCGCCGTACGCTCGCCATTCGCCACTTTTACTCGATGACCAAGGGATATCGTGTTGGCATACTACATGGGTTTGGAGGATTTTGCCTGTAAAAAACCAGGTGGACAAGGCGGTGGGGATGAATTGGTCGATGATCCGCCACCTGATCCTTAGTTATACAAGTTGTTGTTTTCTTTCCTCTGTCTGCCTGGGTCGCCTGAGCCAATCCGCCAGCCAATACCCCTACATAACATCAGTATCATCGCTATCTAGCTGGCTTCTTTTTTCTTGCATCCTCTTGTTAACCATTACTGTGTTAAATTGTTTTCCTTCTTCAGCTAGTTTATCCATGCTCGTTGCACACTCGTTGCAGTTCGTAGTGTTATGGCACAGTCTTCTGTGGTGATTCACACTAAGTTTTATTTCTCCGGTTTTCAGAAAGTTTGGATGGGTCCGGGAGCTTTGGACAGCATGTTGCTCTCCTTAATGTCGAGAAAGTTTCTGGCCTGTTCACATTAATATCGAGGATCGACGCCATCAGTCTGCCACTTTCCTCTTCGACCTCCTTGTTATCACACGGCGATGCCGTTGCGTTGATCGCCTTTGATCGGTCTCTTTATCTTCTCCTTTTTCTATAAGGTGGGATCGTCTTTGATTGCTTCTGAGGCAACGAATGTACTCTGCGCCATTCCATGGCAGTTGAGTATTCCTCAATCTTGGATATCAGATCTGCTTAAAACGCGCTGGAGTAGCCGGTCAACAAAGACGAAAAGCTAAGCATCTTCCAAGTTGGAAATCTTCAAGATTCTGCATTGAACCTCTTATATATACTCAGACTCTCCCATGGTTCTTGTTGCAACTCAATCAAAGCTATACGGTATAACCTCTGGCGCTTTGCTGCATAATACTGTTGGCTGAAACAAGGCTCAACACTGTAAAGTTTGTGTGGATCCTGACGTGGAGTTCGTAAACAGGTAAGCGCCATTTCCCTTTAAGGTAGTTGGAAAAAAATTTACACCCAAGAAGCTTCGCACTCAGTCTGAACCCATTTGCACCGTTAAGCCATTGGATCTCTGTAGATCAGTGCATGATCTGTGGTCCATCAATGATCCATTGTTGGAATTTTGACTTTCCTCTGTCAACGGTAATCAAGAATCCTCTCTGTGACAGGTGTTTCGAGAAGTAAGAATTCCTCCGAGGAGACTTTTCCGCATGCTCCGATTCTCCTCATTCAGAACTTTGTCACGTGCCTGCCTATGCCTCCTTGTTCGGTGTTCGAAGTCCTTCTGGTAGGCGATCGCCTGGTGAACGCCTTCGGTTGAAGAGTCGGAGGGACGTGCGGCTAGCATGAACGCTGACTGGCGATCGCCGACAGTACCGCCCTGGAGATTGAATTCTGCTAGCTAGTCTCCCGCGCGCTCAACGGCTCCATTGTTTAATTAATCTCTCGTGCTATCGAATAACTGTTGTGGTCGCCCTAGCTTGAGCGCCAGACCTGGTCTAATTCATGTCGAGAACCAGGAGTTGGAAGAACGTTGGGTAAACTGTACTCTTGATGGACTTCTGTGTCGCCACTAAGGGACTTCGGGGGTGGCGATGGAGCGAGGTGCCGTGCAGATTCTCGGATCTGCTGGCAAATTAACGGGAACCGGAAGGCTCCGAACAATTGTCTCCATGCCCGCCAGGCTCCCGTTCCGTATTCAGAAGGCTCTTGCATGGATTGGAGGCGCCTGTCTGGAACTGGCGCTGGCATAGGATTTCTTTGAGGCACTCCAGGAATGACTCCGCTCCAGGTCAGCGAAATGAGCATCCAACTCTCTATGAGTGCTGAAAATTGATGGATCGAATTTCGCTGACAGGTCATTAAGATCTCCTAGTCAAACTCCAATTCTGCTTTGCTGACGACTCGGACTTGATGTGAGACTGAAATCTGCGAATTCCTGACGTTCGTCTTCTGAGCTGCTGGGATACAGCATCTTGGGTCTGCGAGCTTTCTTGTGATACGTGACCATCACAATGACTTCTTGATGGTCCCCACAGACGCGCCAATTGTTTCCGAGTACGAAATCTTTTAATATATGAAACAGGTAGATCAAATCGTCTGCTGAATCTTCGAAGGTGCGAAAATGCGTCGGGAAATGCGTCAGAGAGTCTTGAAAATCCGAGGAGAAGAAAGCAGTCAGAGGGCCCGGGTTTTGTACCCTGGGGACCACCTCGCTATGCTAAGTCAGCAATCTGGAGAGAAAAGTGAGAGAGAGAGAGTTTTTAGAGAGAGAAAGTGTGTACTATGTGTCAAAATCACAAATGTTGGTCCCATGATTTTGTGGTCCTTAAATCCTATTTATAGGCAGTTATGAGGGCAATCGTAATTTAGTTAACCATGCAGAAGAGTCTAGAAGATCTCTGACTGAATTCTGTTAGGCTGCTTCCTCAAGAAGCTATCTTCTGTTGAACCTTGGTCAATGCCTGAATTAATGGTCTTTCGTAATTAAAAATATTGGGCCTGGCCCGTTTTAAGGTGGGCGCGAAAAATACTCATTACTACCAAGCATATTCATATCTGCTCTCACTGAATAAAGTGCAATTCAAAATCACGTAAATCACACCCCACCGACGGCAACCTATACATCTTTCTAGAGATCGAGTTTACAAGAACAATCAATTGCATTTACATGGTGACATGGTTCTCATTCTACCACCAAAGTTGACCAAACCACCTAACCAAAGAGAGATTATCTCAAGTTCCAATTGGCCAAGTCTGAGTCGTGGGACAATTTGTATGGCATATCCACGTATTTATACAATATAGGGCGTATTCATATGCTATGCTGTATGACGTATCATATACTAATACTGTATATGAATGAGGTTGATTCAATGAATTTTGTTGTGCTACTTTACGTGTCACATTGATTGCCTTGGAACCCTCAATCGCAAACATTCAGATCGTATCAAAGCCACACATAATACCCATTAACCTGACACTATTATTCAATATTGTTTGTTGTGTTGTTAACTTCTCTTCAACCCATTTCATTCCCAGTTTAATTAATCACCAGGAAATTAAAAAGAAGAAGAAAATGGGGTGAAGAAGAAGGGGGGAGGAAACAAGAGAAGATGAAAAGGCTACTGAAAATGGTGAAATACAATGGGATGTTGAAGTTGAATCCTAAATCCTGGTAAAGGTTCACTCCAAAGCAATTTGAATATTGGTTTGAAAGGTTGGTTGTGAAGTTGATGTATGATTCTTCTCAACCCCAACATTATCTTTCGGCAATTTTGCTTCCTGTTAATGAATGAGACTCCTCTACCACAAGTTGCCTGTTTCAGGGTCTCTTCCGTATTGCCTCTTTTCCTCCCTTTTAATCATCTTTTGTTGTTTTTATATGCTAAAGTTTGCTGCTTTTTGGCTCTAATTGTGATTATGAGACAGTGTATGTTTAATAGTGTGTGTATTTACTGTTTGTTAAATGGGTCATGATCATAGTATGGTTACAGATGAGTTTTTGCTAATTGATTTAGGTTTTGGGTTCATGCATTGAAATTAATATGAAATGGGGTAAGAATAAATTGTGATGGTTTTGATATTAACTTAGATTTTGTTGCATATGATTGCTTGATTGTGGAAGTTTTGGTCTGGGTAATGCAATTGCTTGTGTTCTGAATGAGAAACAGTTGAGGTGGAGAATTTGCATTGAAGAAATAATTGAATACTCTATTTAATATAACCTTTGCTCTGGAAACATCTTGAATTGTTTAATTCAGAGCACTGCTAATTGCATATTCATATAATATCTAGAAATAGAAAAGATTGAGTCATTCCCTTCATTCTTAGTGCTAGTTCTTATCATAGAAATTTTCTGTGCTAACAATGGTGTATAATCTGCTTTTAATAGGAAAAATTAAGTAATGGACTAATGGAATATCTTGGTACCCATTAACATGCAATCGATGTTGAACAATTTACTAGAAGTGCGATTGTTTAAGTGTAATTTTGGAAATTGAAGGGGGAAAAACATGAAGGGATTTCCGGAGCCATGCCATAATAGTACATAATGCTTATAAATATACACTTGAATGTTGAATAATTCTAAGGTACAACCAAAGCAAAGCCTCTATGTACCTGCTATATCCTTAAATTTGTACAAACTCAAGTTGTTCATATTTTATTATGTTAGATTGTCGGGCTAACCTAATATGGAGAAGAGAGCTAGACAAATGTGTGAGCCTAAGGAGTTGTCGTCCAAAAACCAATTAGTGTAGGATCACTAAATGAAACGGGCTTAATCTCTTCTCATCTCCAATGGTGAGCACAGCTTACATTTGCTCATCCAATCTGGGTTTACACCCTTCACATGTCTGTATGAGCTGTATCCATAGAATTCAGAGAATTTAGGACCAATTAAAGAAGATACATGCTAACTTACTTGAATTAAACGTCACTATGGTATCGCCTAAAACTAAGTCACTACGAGGTTTGAAGAATCTTTGAAAACTATCGAATCTGGAAGAATTTCCTCTCGAATAAGTTTGATAGGAATGAGATAGATTAGTGTGTGAAATGGACACGGTATTTTTTTAATCCATAATAATTCAACATCAAAGCCTTAATCCATATTGGGGAGCCTCGGCTAATATGAATCAATCGTGATATTCTGGAGGTCATCCCATAGATTTTCAGATCCTTTTAACTCCTTTCCACAAGTATTTTGGTCTACTCCTCTACGATCTGTTTAAAATCTCCACTCCTTTGCACGGCCCTTTAGGTCTTCGTCTTAATCCCGAAACAACGCAAGCGGTTTTCCCTTAACTTGCTTCAATATGTGCGGATACTTATTTCTTATTCGATCTCGGTAGAGTGTTTCGCATATCCATCTCAACATAACATCTCGTTGACGCCTACCTTAGCATTAATAACAATAATTTTCATGCATCATCTGCCTTAATTAAGGGTAATAATTTTGTACCTATGATCACCGGATCAAGGATCGATTGTTAACGCTAAGAAGCGCAACGTGAACGCAGTTGCATTGCCCTTTCGGCCATTGCCATTGCATTGCATTGCATTGCCAATATTTGGTATTTGGTAGGCAATCTATGGAATTACTAAAACTTTATGAAGCAGTTGTATTGTCAGATATGGATAGTCATTGGATTAAATGCAGTGAAATTTTCCCACCAGCTCTTATTTTACCCTATAGTATACACGGCCAAATGTACAGAGATTAAAGATGAAAAAAGTAGAGAGAAGAAAGTCGGATGGTGTGAGGCCAACTTTATTGGCAATTTTTAGAGTGAGCTTATGAATTTAAAGAGTGTATAGAAACATATGGAATAGCTAGAAGACTAGAAGGAGAATAAGACACAATGTGGAGCATATACTTCTCCGTAACATTAAGTGCAACAGTCGACACATTTCACAAATGTCAGCTTTGACCGTAATTTGTGACTTATACACATAAGAAAAAATATAGTCATTTGGGGTCTCGTTGGATTCGCCTCAACTTGTAAATTTTTTATGATCTAGTGTTTATTTTTTTTACTAATACATATTAGCAGATATTAAATCTTTAAAGTTTTGTTCGACATATGTAAAAAGTACAAGTGTGCTTTTTTTTTTTGTTACAGAGGGAAGTAGAGGAAGTAGAATTTACAGAAGCACGTATAAGAAAGAGATGATCAGGGTTATAATTATTAAATGGTCAAATATTGAAGCCGCTTTTTTTTATAGAAGCTAAATTTCTTAATTTGATCTCCTTGGTAAAATTTTCTGATTCACATGGTTAAATATCCTTTCTTCCTTTGCGTAATGCTGAAGTAAATGTTTCGGAAGGTTTTTGTATGAAATGTGGCATAAAATGGAGGACTAGAAAGCATGGACCTTGTTACAAAGTAAATTTGTGGGCTTATAGGCAATTTGCGATGCTTAACCAAAGGGTCCTGCTACTCTGCTCACAATATTATCAAGGAAACAAAATAGGGTGACTGATAGTTTCTTTTTAGCATTGTATATGCAAGTTTGATTTTTCTTAAATTTAAAAAGCAATTTTGCTTGAGATTTTAGTGAAAAGCTATGCATTTATAGATGCTTTTGACTAAAGGGACATTATATGATTATATGTTTACTAACTTAAGGACACTGAAAAGGTGAACAAAGGAAAATGGCATAGAAGTTTTTGAAAAATATTCCTCCTATGATAAAAGTCGGTGAATCTAGATTGATTCATTTACAATTTACGAAAAACATTGCCAGCTATTCTGTTACCTTTAGTTTCACCCAGAAATAGACAGTTGTATCTTGGACTGGAATTTATTATGAAATTCTAAGATGACTCCCTTATCTTTCTATCTATTGAAGAAACTAATGCTTAAGCTTGTTGTTTCATGCATAATGACTATAAGGTATTATCATTGCAGGACTGTTGAATGGGCGTTTGGTCAGGGTTGGACCCATATCCCAAGTTTGCTCCTGTGGGTGGATATTACTGGTAAGTGATAACTATGCATTTGCTTATTAGTTTGTGATTTTATTTTGGGAGGAGAAGTAGATTTTAACTGTCCTTTTTTTTTTTTTTGCAGGTTTGATGGAGATGGTATTTGTATTCAGGTTGTACTTTAAGAACATCTATTCATATTAATTGGCTTTGTTAACACTAAAATTTTATGTTTATCGTAACTTTTTTTATAACAAAATTCCATCGAAATTGTTGACAAGACAATGATGAGATGCTGGGAGAAGGTGGAAACCATTTGGCGCAGGAGGATAGATCCCATAAGTGGGTTTCCGTTACTTGAATCAGTCCCATAAGTGGGTTCCGTTACCTTGACCAGAAATGTTTTTCATGATCATTATGCCAAGCATGTGCCTCCTCGTTTCCCGCTATGATAGGAGATCATAGTCAGTCCAATGACACTTGTCTTCTTGTATTAATCCCCCATACTTCTTTTTTCCTGAAAACTCATGGAATGCCAATCTGAATGGAAGGAGCGCTAACTACAATCATCTTTATTCATTTTGTTCTGTTTTTGTTTTTATCAGTCGGCATGGCTTAATGAATTGCTATTGCCAGGCTTGTGAGGTGTCCTATTTGTTTATGTGATGTCTTTAGAAGCTCAATAATGTTCATATGAAGCGCTCTTTGAATTTATCTCTTTTTATGGGAAATATGCAATGTTAATGTTTGTTTGCTGCTGATATATGTTCCAGATTACTCTTGGCAACAACAACAACAACAACAATAAACACAATTTCCCTCTTGTCTTCAGGATGATCATATGGAATGCGCTCAAAGATGGGACAACGCAACTATGTTTCTCCCGTTACGTTTAAAACATCAAAGGGAGTGAAGCAAAGAAGAATTTCTTTGGAGGGGCAAAACTTTAGAGGTAAGAGGGAAAAAAGGACTGAAACTTAGTGATGACTTATTTTGGTGTATCAAAAGAATCAAGTTGTACTATCTTGCCTTCTTTTTTCCTCTTTATGTTTGTCTGAAACATCAATAGAAGTCTGACGATTATGCTCCATAGACCACCACATGAAGATTGTGATTGAAAAAAATCCTACAATCCAATGGCAATAACAACTAGTACTATTCGTGCTTCTATAATTACACATAAAACTTGTTTGAATCGTCAGATGTTGATTATGTTAATGGTTCCATGCTAATTCGGATTTCTGTCATGTCATGCAATAATCTAGTTCTGGTAATATTATGGCGAACTAATCTTCTTCTTGGGGGCGATTGTTCTCATCTCTGCAGCCTTGTCAACATGCACCTACGGTACGATTTCGCTACATAAATTCTGATTTTATCTCCCTCCATAGTGAAATCGCTGCCTAAGCTGATTGTTGTATGTATGTCGTCAACTTGTCTTAAAAGGCTGTAACCTTCGTTGGATGCAAGAACTTCGTGGTGGACGGACTGAAGATAACCAATGCACAACAAATGCACCTGACATTTCAGAAATGTGCTGTTGTCAGAGCTTCAAATATATTCATACTATCCCCGGAACACAGCCCTAACACCGATGGAATCCACGTGACCGAGACTAGAAACATTCAGATAACAAGATCCCTAATCAGAACAGGTAAATCATGTTTATACGAATTTTATATGGATGTGAATGTRTAAGCATTTTATTTAAAAWATACTTCCTCCGTTTTTTATCAGTCAGTCGAACCTTATTATCCTAATGTAGACAGTTACACTAATGGTTGGTTGATTTACATGCTAATTTTAGGTGATGACTGCATTTCAATAGTAAGTGGATCAAAACAAGTTCAAGTATCAGACATAACTTGTGGGCCAGGTCATGGAATCAGGTTCAATTCAACTCTTACCAAACTCAGTCTGTTATACTTCAACGTCTAATTTCATCCAATTCAACATCTAATTCTCACTTAGTTTGATTTGAGATCTTTGACCTGTTTTTTTCTTCCACTTTTTTTTATTTTTTGATAATTTTTTTTTATTTTTTTAGTTTATGATAAAGTTTTTTTCATGAAAATAATAATTCCGGCAGTATTGGAAGTCTAGGCAAAGGAAATTCGAAGGCTCGTGTTTCAAATGTATTGGTAAACAAGGCAAGACTTTCTGGGACACTTAATGGAGTGAGGATTAAGACTTGGCAGGTAAGGGTTAGCTCTTCTTCCATAAGTTAGGTCTTACACAAATTTGTGATGCATTTTTCCATTACCATGACTTTGTGTAGCTAATTACTCACAAACATGCATAATTAGGCAAAATTTCGACACGATTACTAATTTCGACTGCTCAATTTTGGTTGCAGGGAGGACAAGGATATGCAAAAGACATCGTATTTCAAAATATAGCTATGCATAATGTTAGCAATCCAATCATCATAGACCAGAACTATTGCGATCAAAAAATACCTTGCACGGAAATGGTAATATATAAACACATCGTTCGTGCATATTTACATACGTACTCCCTCCACACCTAAATATTTTTTTGAAATTATTATGTCACGTACTCCCTCCTTCAATAGTCATGTGACTATATCCCTAGGGAGTTTGTGTGTTGTGCAATTGTGTGTGTTTGGCTACGTCGTGCAGGTTGCTAGCGTGCACCACCACGCTAGCAACCTGCACTACACGTCGTGCAGGTTGGCCTTACACACAATTTAAAGGATTTATCTGATCTTAACAACATCAGAGACTCATCATAGTTTCGCAGTAACACATTTGTTTCTTCTTGTCATATGTACGCAGAAATCAGCAGTTCATGTAAGCAACGTCTTATACAAAAACATCAAGGGAACGAGTCATACCGACACAGCCATCAAATTCGATTGCAGCAAACACCATCATTGCCGAGGAATTGTGTTGCAGAACGTAAACCTGGTGAAGAAGGGAAAGAAAACAGTTGAAGCAGACTGCAACAATGTTATCTTAACACATAAAGGAGAAGTTTCGCCAAAATGCTTTAAACATACTTGAAAATAATATGATTTCATGTAATTTTAATTATGGTTCCTAATATTTATACTGTATATATATATTTGAAGATATGTGTTCATAAATCATAAGTGATTGATCATTGCCCAGCATTGAAACTTACGGAAAATTTATAGTTCATACAGAATATGGATTTAAGAGGGATATATAATGACAAAGTTGTGAATATCTGTAACTTTAGCCCATATTTTACATGGTTATCCTCAACTACTATGAAGAAAAAAAACCACAAATTTGCTACTATATATTCCTCTTAAATCTATATCCTATATGTACTCGATACTTGCCTAAACTTACAAGGGAGTATTTTCATGTCTCTTGATCATAAATTAAAGCAAAGGGAAGACTAATTTAACCGGGCTTTAGCCCAAGTGAAAAAGTAGAGTCAGTGTAAATTGGTTGAGCTTGACCCTATTTTGTAATGGGCCAAATAAAGCCCAAACAATGCAAATAATTGGTTCGTTAATTTTATTTTCCAATATTCACTTATACTTTACTTTTATATGGATAAGAGTGTAGTAAAATCATTGTGCCCTACATGAGAGAGAGAGGATTATATGTACGTAGTAAAATCATTGTGAATTTTGGACGTTACATGTAATGAAAAATATAGTCAAATGGGATTGCATTAGATTCTTTAAATAATATATTAATATTTAGTTTTTTTTTTAATTTTCATTAATCATAATTATAGTTATTAACGGTCAAAATTATGTCTCGACAAGTGTGTTTTGTTTACTGGGCATCTAAAAAAACGGAGGAAGTAAACTCTACAATAATTAATTTGGGGACAATAATATAGTGAAAAGTTACAATATTGTTTATTATTTTGTGACCAATCTTCTCTCCACTCCAATCTATTGACACTCTCTTTTTAAATTATTTATGATATTCAACTCTATGCTCATTATTTTATTATTTTTCTTGCTAAATAATCCTCAAAAACAATCGATAGAAATGTAGGATTTTCAAGGAACGAAGGGAATATTAAACAACCAAAAAGAGGTTTTGATGGAAAACTGTTGTCACACCATCGGTGATGGAAACAACAAAAAAAGGGAAAGTGCACCGTGTACACTTGAGATTTCACAAAATGCACCATATACCCTTCTAAACTAGCAAATGCACCGTGTACCCTTAGCGAATTATTATATTGCACCAAGTAACATAATAACTAACAAAATGATGAAAATGTCCTTGAATTATATTAATATGGATTTTTTGTATAACACCACCTTTTGTTTACCACTTTTTAAAAATTCCCACCTTTTGTTTTTTTTTTAAAAAAAATTCCCACCTTTTACTTCTAATTTGTTAAAAATTCTCACCTCTTAACGGAATTATTAGATTGCGGGTCCTACTTACTCTTTGTTATTCAATTCAAATGAACTCTCACGCTCACCCACTCGTTGACCCCGATTCCTCTTCACTTCCCTCTTTAATTTGCTTTTTACTCGTTGACTACCATTCCCATCTTCTTCTTCCGCTGAAAAGGTATGTCACAAGGCAGCTACAACCATCTGCTTCTTGCTACTTGACTCCATGGCCAACAACTCCACTTCCCTCAATCTCTTCCCGTTCGCATTCTAAAAGCTCTGGCATTCTAAAAGGTATGTCAGGACGTAGCTTTGGCTTTCGTGGACCCTAAAACATTACAATTTAACAATTTCGAGTTCAATTACAATAAAATTCTGATTTAAAAACCCCTAAATTTCAAGTTTCAATTGCAATCTAAAAACCCTAAAATTAATAGTTCAATTGCAATTTAAAAACCCTAAAATTTCAAGATGAATGTCGAGTAATGGATGAATGTCGAGTGGATTATAAAGACTTGAGTAATGGATGAATGTCGAGTGGATTATAAATAAAGGATGAAGAGGTTGATTATCAGCCATGAAGGATGAAGAGGTTGATGATGAAGCAATTGAATAACAATAACAAGTGGGGCCCGCAATCTAACATTTCTGTTAAACATTCCGTTAAGAGGTGGGAATTTTTAACAAATTAGAAGTAAAAMGTGGGAATTTTTAAAAAGTGGTAAACAAAAGGTGGTATTATACAAAAAATCCTATTAATATATATATTCCACCAACTTGTTTTATGCAGTAAGTAAATATTATTGTATATCAGTATTATACTCCATCCGTTATGTTTTAAATGAAACACTTGAATATTTTACACTTCTTTAATAATATCAAATGTTGCATTTAAAACGTAACAGAGGAAGTAGTACTTTTGAAGGCCAGGTGAATTCAAGGATTTTTGCAGAATCTTAGTGCCATTATCTACGAGAAAAAAGAACGACAACTGAAATGAAGAAAGCGGAATGATTAAAAGGTTCTTGTAAAATAAGTCAAGAGCATTATTGTTATTTTGTCAGGTATAATGTTCCTTGGTGCAATTTACTTATTTGTTAAGAATACTCCATTTGCAACTCCTTTGGAAATATTACGTGAATGGTCAGCGCATTTTATAGCAATCTAGTGAGAAACCTCAAGTGTAAACGGTGCATTAGTGAGAAACCTCAAGTGTACACGGTGCAATATCCGAAAAAAAAGAGGCTAAACAAAGTAAATTGATTCATTTTCTAGTTAATTGAGCAGGTTGAGGCTCAAAATGAAAGAGTCAAAGAGATCCTCTCACAACTCACAAGCAACAAATTGGATTGCAGACATACATTTACCAACCAACAGTTCTATTTGTTTGTCTTTTTGGGTTGGAGGTGGGTAATTCACGAGTAAAATAGCAATCAAAATCAATCCAATCAAAATTCATCCAACAACACTTTATCAATAGTGCTAATGCAGTAACGCTAAAGTACAGGTCGCCGCTAAATCGCTAACATGCAAAATAACATTGTAAGGGTCCGTTTACATTAACTAAAAATAATGAACCGAACTTAAGGGGAATGGAGTTGCGTTAAATTGAGCGGAGATGAAAATAATTAAGCTGAAGTCGTTAATTAAGATTAAAGTTCTCATAACGACCAATACTTGCTCGAGTTATAGGAGCAAGTAAAAGAACCTTAGAGAGTTAGAGACAAGAAGAAGGTTACACCTTACACGTTCTAAAAAGTTTGAATTGAAAGAGAGAATCTAATCTAGAATAGGAGAGTTTACATCCTTTCGTACATTATTCCCTAGTAGGAAGTAGGATCATAATAATAAGAGACAAGAATGAATATGTGAAAGCATCATGCATCTAGGAAGCACGGACACTTCGTCAAGGTAGCGTGTTTCGTGTCGGACACGTGTTGAAAACGGACACTCTTCGGACACGCGTAAATCCGTGTCCGACACACAAAAGGACGTATCCAATTTTTTATTATATTTTTGGACACACAGACACGGATACGAAACGTGATGGACACGTGTCGGACACGTTTTCGAGAACAAGACTTATCTTCTCCTATTCTAATCTAAAACCCTAACCTCCATTATATCATTTTCTCCTACAGAACTCACTAAATTAACCCAAACCAATAGAATTCTTCTTCTTTCTCCTCATTTAGGTGCTCCAAGAACTCCTCTTCTCTCTCGTCATTTACGTCGCTCTTATTAATTCGTCGATCGCTGATTTATTTCACTTATTTGATTGGTTTTTTGATTTATTTGATTTTGTTTCACCTAAATTTAACACATTTTTATCGCGTACATCTAACTTATTTTAATTTTTATATGAGAGTGATATTGTTAAAGTGTTGATTTACCTATATTAAATGCAACCTTGTAAAATTATCTTCAATTTGATATATTTATTATGTTACTATTCCCGTGTCCACGTGCCCGCTATTTTTAAGTTGACGTTTTCCTGTACCCGTGTCGTGTCCGTGTCCGTACCCGTATCCGTTTTGGTGCAACCTAGTCATGCGTCATGCATCATGCATCATGCATCATGATAATAAGAGACAATGACCCTACTAGAAAAAAGATTTTGATAAGAAGAAGCTGGAATAGGACCTCCACAATTCAATAAGGAGGTTTATAAGGGGATTAACTCGACCACACTCTGTCCTCGTTATTATTGACGACATATATAAAACTAGTACGTCCCTCAAATGATATGCAGGGTTATTCTTAGTAGCGACCGTTAAAACTCGTGATGGGTCTTTGACACTCTGACATAGACGGATATTTGGACGTTTCTTTGGAAAAAGAAAAAAAACCACGAGAATTCTCAACTAATGGATGTGTACCAATGTCCAACACGAGTACCCGACTCCCAATTTTCTATAGAATTTTAGAGAACACGGGTGACCTGAGCAAAACAGGAGAGAAGACTAGAGTGATTTAAGCACTGCTGTCTACAACTAAGGTCTTCCAAATCAAATCAACCTCTTATGTGTTATGGCCCCCTTTGTATAGTGAGACTTGCTGTACTACTAAGTCCTCAACATATTTAATACATTTTGCCATGTTTGGAAAAGGATGAAATTCATCATGTAACAAAAGCCAAAACCACCCTGGCAATTTCCAACAGCATGAAAATCAACCAAGTAAACTCACTCCTAAGTCACCTAAAGTGCAACCAAGTATCAGAAGAGGTCACAAGAGCTAATAACATAATCGAATTTCAATCAAACGCTCATTTCGTCAACCAAATCAAACACACTTTATGACATGAAAGCAGATCAAACTCAATCTAAAATAATCGCAAAGCAACCAAGAGTTAGGACTTCGAGTAGAGAAGAGGGGAGAAAATGTTGCATTTACAAGGCGCAAACAAGGACCACTAAAGACTACAAGCTGCTTCGGATCATTCATCGGTATGGGCTTTGGTTGAAAGATTTCGCAACCACTAGCCGAGGATAACTATCTATCCCTACATGGTGTCATAGACTGGATTAATGGGCAGTTCTGATGGCGATGTAACAAAGAGGTAGTAGTGTTCGAAATGATGATGTAAGAACTAATAATCTGTCTTAAGTTGATTGGATGAAAATCATGCATTAACCATTCAACCCTAATATATTAGACAATCCAAGCTAAGCTACACACATTCATCAATTTCAATCATCATTCATCAACATGACTATATATTCTCTTCCTACTTAGCTCTATATATATAGACAACTTTTACCCAACAAACTCTAGTAACTTTTTTTTTTAAGTTCCTAGTGTTTTTAAATATGGTAAACTACCTAAAGTACCTTTAATTTGTCTAAATAATGCTAATTCATGTTTGATACTACTCATATTTCAACAATACTACTTCAGTCTTGGAGAGAAGACATTTGAACCGTCTATTTCTCTTATAAACACGACCACTCATATTAAAAACAGTAAAATTCACATTCGCTTCTCTAACAAATTAATCAGCCGAAAAAGAAAAAACTACTAGAGCATGATTCAGAGCCGAAACAATTAATGAGTTAATTTCGTAAACACCATCATCAACTAGGCATAAGGAAAACAAATTAAGTTCAATTCTTGTACAAAATCCAACAAAATGATGATCACAGTAAGATGATTTACCCGAGCGAGAGGGGAGCTAATTAGGCCAGCCTGTGTGTGCCTATTTAGTTTCTTTGTTTCCTATGTATGGTCCACCGGCCAAGCGTAAAATGAAAATTGTTTTGATAGTCAACATCCAACGTCGAGCTCGGTGATGGCTCGTTCTTTTGCATGGTTACCAGTTCTATAAGTAGCCAACTACTTAGCAGGTAACAACTCGGTTTATTTTCGCACATATAACATCATAAATCTAAACAAACTTCACTCCGCCTTCTCTGACCCTCCGTTAAGTAGGAACATATATGGAGGCAAATCCATCGAGGAGTGATAAAAACGGGAGGTTTAAGAGGATATGTGTGTACTGTGGTAGCAGAGCAGGATCAAGACCCTTATTTGATGAAGCTGCTCTCGAGCTTGGGAAAGTGCTGGTAATTCCTCGATCATACATACGTGTTTTCATCTAATTTATTTCTAATAATAATGTGCAGCAACATTGAATGTAAAATGAAGTGCGAGCTTCTGCAGGTTGAAAGAAATATCGACTTGGTTTATGGAGGAGGCAGTATTGGGTTGATGGGAACCATATCTAAGACCGTGTTTCAAGGTGGACGCCATGTTCTCGGGTATGCTTTCATATAAGCTTCAATGTAAAATTTCTTCGTTAATTAATTATATGTCTTGGTTTCGAGGTTGAGTATTCTCGTGTTTACCATTTGCAGTGTTATCCCTAGACAACTCCTACCGATTGAGGTAGCACATCTATCATAATTAATCTAAAAGACTAAATCGCTAATGTATTCTTTTTGCGAGCGAGTGATTTTTATCCTCTGCTAATCACCATCCCCTCTAGATAGTAGGAGAAACACACGGAGAAGTAAAGGTGGTCGCGAGCATGCACGAGAGGAAGTCGGAAATGGAAAGGCATGCTGATGCTTTTATTGCTCTTCCTGGTAGGTTGACAATCCAACTCAGAAGTAAACACTTTGACTGTCCAGAAAATTGAAGTGTTGAGGATTTTGTTATCCAGGGGGTTATGGAACAATGGAAGAGCTTCTAGAAATCATAACTTGGTCGCAGTTGGGAATTCACGAAAAACCAGTAAGAAATCCTAAAGTTCATTCTGACATTGTRTCAGATTTGTCTAGCTATTTGTATTGATCTGAGCCCGGCCTTTTGATCGACACGTATTGTTCCCGTGGGAAAAGGTTGGCTTGTTAAATGTAGGTGGGTACTTCAACAGCTTGCTGACATTYTTCGATAAAGGAGTCGAGGAGGGCTTCATAGAAAAGACGGCAAGAGACATTGTGATCTTAGCAGACTCAGCAGAAGAACTAGTGAATAGGATGGAGGTATGGTTCTTCYCTTCTTCSTTTATCAAAAGACYAATCCTAGAAAGGCTGGAGGTATTGAAGAGCAGAGGAAATGATGATTGTCTGTTTCTTGATGCGTATTGCAGGAATATGCACCAGCACATGATACAATTGCCCCCATACAAAGCTGGGAATGAAACTGAGCAATAATATTGTACAACAAACAAAATTCGTACTCAATCATCACGATTTATATTAGTTATTGTTTATCATCAGTAGAGTTGTGGACTCGAATTTGTATCCTAGTTCCATAGTAAACAATAAAAACGGGCAACAAAGGCGGTTAAACTTCCATTTGCACAATTATCAGATCTTTCAGGCATCGCTCTGAATAACATCTGATCTCGCTCTAACCATATACATGTAATAGGTGTACACATGTAAGCGCAGGGAGATGACAGCGATGCCAAAGGATCGGAATCAAATGGGTCAGAATGACAGTCATTCAACTCTCTATGCACGAATGCAAGGAGATAATAAAGCGTGAAATAAAGATGTTATATCCCAGCTATTTCTCAGCACTTCTTGTAGTTGTTGTAATGTAGTKAAATTTCTTCTAAGGCATGTACTTGTGTATGATTGTCGTGCACAAAATTATTGGTGCCACAATCATTATGCCACTCTTGTTTGCTTGCAAATGATATGACCTTTATAAAGTTTTGTGGGCACAATGATATGATCCTCTTTCACCGGACACTTTCAGAAACATAAAAACATATTGCA
>SNQN01004976.1:12351-32744 GCA_008642245.1 Bassia scoparia | reverse complement strand
GAAAGACGACTTCCCTCTACCACAAATAGACGTTCTCGTGGACAACATAGCGGATCATGCCTTGCTCTCGTTCATGGATGGGTATGCGGGGTATAATCAAGTCAAAATGGTCGAAGAAGACATGGAAAAGACAACCTTCACCWCTCCRTGGGGGCTATATTGCTACACTTTGATGCCTCTTGGTCTWAAAAATGAAGGTGCCACATACCAACAAGTCGTCACTGCCCTACTTCATCACATGATACACAAAGAAGCAGAGGTCTATGTCAATGATATGATCGTCAAGTCAAAAGACCACGAAGGACGTACCCTTGCACTAAGGAAGTTCTTCCAAAGACTCCGACAATTCAACATGCATCTCAACCCGCAAAAATGTGCGTTCAGAGTCACTTCAAGCAAGCTCTTAGGTTTCATCATGAGCTCTCGAGGCATCGAGATCGATCCAACAAAGATCAAGGCAATCATGTCACTTAGGCCATCACAAAATGAAAAGGAGATCTGAGGGTTCTTGGATCGACTCCAGCACATTAGCAGGTTCATATCCAAGCTCACAATGGTCTTTGAACCCATCTTCAAAAAAAAAAAGAAAGGTACACCCAAGAAATGGGATGATAGTTGCCAACAAGCTTTCGACAAGATCAAGGAATACCTCACCAATCCTCATGTGTTAGCTCCTGCTCGCCCTAGGCATCCATTACGGCTCTATCTTGCAGCAACTWACACCGCCGCGAAAGCAATGCTCGCTCAAGAAATCGACGACAAGGAAAGTRCAACCTACTACCTCAGCAAGAAGCTCCTTCCATACGAGGAACGATACTCTGCCCTAGAGAAATTATGATTGGCTTTAGTGTGGGCATCGCGAAANCTCCACGTGAATGTTCAGATTACCAAAGTCTTCTGACCATCGAAGGACATACATAGTCGTCTTGAGGGTGTCTGTCCTCTGGATATTGCTCGGCATGCGCAAGGTGTTAAGTTACTTGGTGGTCCCGTTAGTACGGATTCTTCTTTCTGTCAGGAGTTGGTCTCGGAGCAGGTTTCAAAGACTATTGTGTTGAAAGATGYTGTTGCTAGGCTTAAAGATCCCTAGTGTGAGTTATTGCTTCTTCGAGCATGTACTAKAGTTTCCAAACTCTACTTTGCTTTGCTCACTTGTCCGCCTCCTCTTTTTGAAACGGCTCAGTTATCTTTTGATGCAGCTCTTCGAGGTTCTTTGAAGTATATTGTGACTACTTCGGGGCCTAGTTTTTGGGATTGGCAATGGCGACTTGCCACCTTACCATTTGCTTATGGAGGCGTATAGTCAGTTGGTGATGTTCGACATTCTGCTTTCCTTGCATCCCGTTTGTAGTCTTCTGGWTTACAAGCTTGGCTTCTTCGGCCATCTAGTGTTGATGGCCCAAGACCGACCTTTGACGATGTCCTGGGTCTTCTCAACAGGCCCGTGGAGACYGACCTTATGAGTAGCCTTAGTGAGATCGCTGCCCCATACTCATGAAGAAATTGGCATACATATATTTCACGAAGGTTACTTCTGATGCGGAATCCACTTTCTCCTTATCTTCACGTCAAGTTRCTTTATGGAAATCAGAGCAGSGAGATCACACTTCAGTTTGGTTGCGGGCGGTCCCGATCTCAAGTTTAGGCTAGACAAATGAACGGTAAGACTTATCGTTCGGTTCTTGCTATTRATTGGGTGTTCCATTGTTCTCTATTTCGACGCCGTGTTCTGCTTGCTCTCGGGTTTTCTTTGGTGATATTTATAGGGATCATGTTGTGTCATGTGTTGGGATCATTAGTATCAAACATCGACATAATGTTGTCTGTGACACTCTTCTTGACRTTTGTTATCGTTTTTGGGATTTCCGCTCGCAAAGAGGTAAATGTTGGGTTGACTACCGAAGGTGACGGGGCTCTTCGACCTGCGGATTTCTTACTCTATTCTTGGGACGACGGCTTGGATGTGTGTGTTGACTTGACGAGGTCATCTCCTCTGACGTAATCTGGGTTGTTTGATTTCGTTCCTAGTCGGGTGGTGGCGGAAGCAGCACAACAAAAGCTGGCAAAGTATTTTGGAGGGTGTAGGGCTATTAGCTACGGTTTCCTTCCTTTTTCCTTCTCTTCCTTGGGGAATTGGATAATGGAGCTGTTGCGCTTCTGAAACGAATCCGAACGTTTTCCAAGGCTCAGGACATTGGGGCACATGCAGTTGCCCACATCTTCACTAGGATGGGATTNGTCGCTTCTTACTTCCAAATCCTTCATCAGAGTCCTCCTCTGGATCACCTTGATCATTATTTGGTTCTTCCTCAAGCTCTTGCTTTATTTCTCCAAGGAATTTCTTCTCGTCTACACGGTGTTCCTCCTCTATGTAAGGATGATCAGTAACTTTACRCCAAACGAGGAATTGTTGGAACTCTTCATCCCTTAGTTCTTTTCTTTCCCTTTCTYTTAGCTCAAARGGAAAAGAGGCGAGATCTTTCTCCACTCTTGACCACATTAGACCTTTGAACCCCTGATACTTGGCTTTACTAATCACTTTGAAACGAAAGTCCGTTGTCGGCTTAGAGGGTGTATTCAATAAGAATTAACAGAGAAAGAAGTTTTGAAATAGATTTTATCACAATGGGCAAAATGATTAAAAGGTAACTTTTCTTTAGTTAATGACAATAAGTCGCTCAGMTACCTTCAACGTTTCTTATAGTGGCAGATGTTTGCATTTAATGCGGCTTACCGGCTTTCTACTCCCGTAATTTTGATTATTTATCAGGGGTAAAAACGTCTTCTCCAGATATCATCCCATTGGTCAACCACCTTGGTTGAAACAACACGTATAAGAATACAAAACACCATCCTTTGCCCCATTTCCTTTCCATTCAAATAGTATTTTCTTCTCAAACTTGCTATTCTCAATTTTGCGCCCAAAATCACCAAATTTCTTGTTGATTTGAGAATAGAATTATCGTCGGAAGCACTTCGCCACAGCAAGAGTCCAGATCTCCCAATGGATCAAGTCTTTATGATTTAGATAGGGATTAKATCATTATTATTAGCTTTATTTTATTATTATTGTCGAATATTTGATTGGATATTATTCTGATTAGTTAGGATATTATTTAGTTATATATAATTAGGGTATTATTAGGATATAATTAGTTGGATATTTTCTGGATAAGATTTATATCTTTCCTAAAATATCTTAGTTAGTTTTAGATATTATTTAGTTAGATATAATTTGGATATTATTAGAATATAATGAATTGGATATTTTCTGGATAAGATTTATATCTTTCCTTAAATATCTTAGTTAGTNGCCATCAAAGGTAGTATTGTCTCCGAGTTCTTAGCAGACTCTCCAGACGAAGTCCTTCCTGAGGACTTTGACTTTCCAGACAAAGAGCTTATGATGACTGAGGAATACTGTTGGTTGTTATACTTGGATGGTGCATCTAACCAAAAAGGATGTGGAGTTGGAGTGCTTCTAATCTCACTGCAGGAAGAGCATACCCCGATTTCCARTACGAMGCATGTATTCTAGGTCTGCAAGCTGCCATTGCACTTAACGTAAAGAAACTACGGGTATATGGTGATTCCTCACTCATCATAAACYAGATTTCCGGCTGATGGAAGGTACGATGGGAAAGCCTTGCTCCGTATTAGTCCTATCTTGAGAACATTGCATCCCAGGTAGTAGAAGTCAAATACACCTACCTACAGCGTGAAGACAATCAATTCGCAGATGCACTAGCAAAATTCGCATCCATGGTGCGAATTCCGATTTAAGTGACCCAAATGCCCTTAGTCATTGAGCGAAGACAAGAACCAGCATACGTCTACACTTCAGACGAAACAAGTAAGGTGCCCAACCTCAATCCAAAAGAGACATGGTACAAAGACATCAAGGACTACCTAAAAGCGGACGAATATCCTTCTAGTGCAATAAAAAGCAACAAAGGGCTCTGAGGCGTCCCGCATCTCAGTACCTACTTCAAGGCGGAGAACTTTACACGCGCCACTACAATGGTCTCCACCTACTTTGCATCACTCAACAAGTAAATAAAACGATCATGGAGCATGTCCATGACGKAATCAGTGGCACCCACATGAATTGCAAGCTCCTAGGCTTTAAAATCATCAAATTGGGGTATTACTAGACCACCATGGAAAGGGATTGCRTGCAATACGTCCGTACGTGCGACACTTGCAAAAATACTCCAATGCACAACATGTTGCTCCGTCTCTCCTATCCACATTTGTCTCTCCATGGCCTTTCTCTACATGGGGGATATATAGACATAATAGGAAAGATTACAACGCCCGATTCAGGAGGGTACTTGAATTTAATTAATCGGTCAATAGGACCTACTACCAAGTGGGTCGAAGCGGTCTCATATGCTAAGCTCTAGGATAAGCCACGGCAAGTTATAGAACAACATCATCTGTCGCTATGTGGTTCCTCATGAAATCATTATGAACGGCACCCACTTTCAAGCAGAATGTGCGGATCTGATTGCCAAATAAAGATTCTCACCACAAGTCATCACCAAAACAGCCATAAGCCAATGGGCAGTCAAAGCAGCTAACAAAAATCTCAAAACAATTATCTCTAAGATGATGGAGAATTATCGAGATTGTCCGCAAAGCACTACACTTGCTCTATGGTTACAGACCTCTATTTGCACTTCGACAAGGCTACTCCTTCTCCACTGGTCATATGTGCCGAAGCTATTCAACCAGTTGAACAAGAGATCCGTCTCTATGCAATGTCCTAGAAACAAACTCCCAGAAGTAGAATGAGGTAAGGCGAGATTCGACGAGTTAACTTTCTCAGACGAAAAAGACTAGCAGTTGCATCATGTGCAGCATACGAAAGAGCGTCGAACGGTACTTCAATCACGAGTCAAATCACGAGCATCAAGAAGGTGATTTGTTCTTAAAGCACTTCGCAAAAAGTCCTAGATCCTCGGGAATTTCGTCCTAACTGGAGGGTCCTTACATTGTCAAAAAGATCTACCCAAAGGCATTTCACTAATGACACCATATGGCGATAATTCTTACAGCCTCACCAACTTAGACCAGCTTAAGAAAATACTACGTCTAAGGCATACACGCGCACCGCGTCTCAGCACAATGCATCAGCACTAGAACTACGATGGCTTGATTCCTTATTGGATACGTAGCAGCCCGCCTTGGGCTTTGCCACAATAACAAGTGCCCTAGTGTTTTGGAGTCATCAAGTGAACAACGGTCAACCGGCAATTGGATGAAGTTTTCTTCGACGTGCTCAAAGTAAAACACATGTATAAAAAGCATGCAGTTTGTAATTTATACTACTTGTAATTAAAATTGAGCAGCTACAAACAAAAGGAAGCTCAAGTTCAGATCACTTTTACATGCAAAAGCGGCTCGCAGCCTTTCACTTTATTAACTCATAAATAAATCAAAAACTAATCTAACAAGAGTTGTTGGAAAAAGCAATCACTCCCTCCTCTCCTCTGCTTGTCCTTGGCATCATCCTTCTTTACACCTAAGCTCTTACCTTTAGGCTTCCTCACCAATTTGCGTCTCTTAAGTCTATCCTCCACAATGCCTTCCCTTTCCTTAGCATCCCTCCAAGCACCTCTTTAGGCCAAGCTTCTTTCAACAACATTTGAGTCAATCCTCAAGGGGAGTGTTTCAGCCTACTCTAAACTGGCACCTTCTTAGGACCAAGTCTGTCCTAGCACAAACAGCTCATGACTTAGCAGTAGGGGTCTAGTAGAGTCACAGTCCATCTCTTACTCTTGCTATAGTCCTTCTACTCCACACATCTTGCCTTAGCACGAATCATACATAGTGGCTATCCAGACACGTAATGAGCGAAATCTTTGGTCACCTTGAGCAAGGGGTCACCTCAAGTGTTAGAATGGGCTTCCCAGTATTTTCCCACTCTATTCATTGCCCGAATGCAAACGCTTGTCCTCAGGAGACCGTGTCAACAGCGAATAAGCTAACTTTCTCGAATTGCCTCATCACCTTGAGGGAAATAAAAGGCAACGCGGTAAGCTACATGCACATATGAAGATAAGCGAGTATGCACCATATACCTAATCCCCCAAAGGAACAGTCCACCGCACGAGGATACCAGGTCAACAAGGGAAGAATCCACTCATGTTAGATTTGTTGACATGACCCTCTTACGAAAAAGAATCCCTTAACAGAATATTTGACAGGATTCTAGGCGCCTTACTAGGCTCAAACGCCATCATCCAAATCTGTCAAGAACAGCAGCATGTGAATATTTAGTCATCACATCAATAACAAGCAATAATATTTGTATAAATTCACTATTTGCATATTCGACAAAATATTTACATGCAACAAACGAGCATCCAGATAGGCGCATGCGCATCTTCTTAAGACGGTCGAGCATCGTGATAACTCCCTGTGCACAACGGCTAGGTACGACTAGCCTACATTGCTCAACAATAGAAATAATGCTAGCATGACCAACTTCGGCTTGCCAACAAATATAGAAGCGCAAACAAATAGATCATAATTGCCGCTACAATAAATTCTAGACAAGAAGAACAATAGCATATATCAACTAAGGCAAAGTCAATTTCCCGACCATTACTATGCTCATGAAACATTGGACTAAGTCTCAAGTATTGCCATATTCTCAACAAGCGATCGCAGTATTAGGGATACAAGGGAAAGTCACAACAAGCCAGGCAAATAACAATTTCCTTGTTCCCGAAGAAAAAGAGTGCTCATGGTCCACACGCTCATAGCAGCATAAAGGAGTTGTATCGAGACTTACATACTTAAAGTCAAGAGAACACACAATTCAGCCTTGCATGTCCTCCCTTTCACGAGCATCCAAGCATCAAGCACCTCATTCAAGCATTAGCAAAGTCTCTCTCCATTTGATTTGTTGCAAGTTCTTCGTGAATGATTAAATGAAGTCTAAAGCAATGTAGAGAGGTTTCAAGCACTAAGGAGGCTATAATGAATAATTAGGGCGTGCATAACCCTATATAAGTAATAGGCCAAATTACTTGCCTAAAATCGATATTCGAGCAAAATTAGCTCGATTTATTACGCCTAGTTTGGATATTTTTGGCTGCTTTGCTCCTTAGTGCTCCCATCACGATGGCAGAAGTTCTTGGTCCAATATAGTCTACCCTCATTTTCAAGGAGAACGAGCGACATTCGTCTCAACAAGCAACCGCAATACACAACACGTAAGACGATCGACTGTCTTAGAAGTTTAATTACATGCATTGCATATAGTTAGCAGTTGGTTTGCAATTTAATCGAAGCTCGCATTAAAAATGAGCTATGTCAGTCATACACAGTCTAGGCGTTTTACAAACACTCGAGTCAATCTGACTCAAGTTAAGCAAAAGTCAACAATAAGTCTAGTAGACTAAGCTAAGTCCTAAAATCAACCATGCAAAGCTAGGTCACTCCCATTTCCTACAGGTTAGGTACATCTACTACTCTCGACAGTCGAAAACCGAGTGACGCTAGCCACCTGCAAGGCCGACTGGTCCAGCAGCCATCAGGAAAGGAATACAACAAGGTTCCCCGTACGGTAAACTAAGACGAAGTCCCATGCTGAGAATGGGTTCCTACCCTTGAAGCATTGAATTACGAGATTTGGTGCACTTACCGAGTCTCTCAACTAACAGTAGGAGTGTCTCGGCATCTATATCTCAACAGCTCATAACGCCTGCCCAAGGCATCTATTTCGCAAATCACAGCAAGTCAGCACATGGTGAGTATTGGCATGTAAAGACAGATACGAAACAAAACATCCCCACTTGACCAGCTCCAAGGGCATGAGTTCTGAGGGCCTAGCATGCGTGAGGAGCAAGCCCAATGAACTCGTCCAAGCCAAGACGGATCTCTACCGAGGTCATAAATAGCTGCACAAGCCAACAGAGTTAGTAAGATAACTATGGACAACGCATTAGGCTCCTCGAATACGGATTAACAACATGCCACAACAAAATAGACACTATTTGCATAGTATTCTTTTAAACAACCCACCTAGTACTTGCTATGCTTAGGTTTAAAAACGGAAAACTGTTGTTGTTGTCTTTCGGACAATGAACTCGCAATAAATGAATAGAGGCCGCTAGATGTAGGGGTGTGTGCACACTTCACCCTTACCCTTGTCCCCTAATCCAGACCTTTGGTGCACTACCAAAATGGAGTCCTTCTCCTTGCTTTATGCAATTTAGCAAGGCTTAAACGGGTTCGCAGCTTTCCCAAAAGAAGTGCGGTGGCGACTTCCTTTACTCATTCGAGTATAAACACACAACTTAGGCATACTCACAATATGCAAAAGCAAGAATTCAATTCTAGCAAACAAACCGAGCGCCCTTAAATTGTACCCACCGGGTAGAAGGACCGGAACTCAATCGGCCCGATGACGCCTCGACGCCATACAATAACAATTTAGGCTGGTACTGGACGATGCAACTATCATTGGTAACTTTGGTGTTGGTAAGGTCTAGAATATTTTAGAGGAGGGCCTCGTTAGGTCTCCACGTGAATGTTCAGATTACCAAAGCTTACCAATCGAGGAAATACATAGCATTGAGAGGTGTCTGTCCTCTGGATATTGCTGCAATGCGCAAGTGTTAAGTCTACTTGTAGGTCCTCGATTCTTTCTCAGGAGTGATCTGGAGCGGTTCGAACGATGATGTTGAAAGATTGTTGCTGGCTTAATAATCACTAGAATGTTGAGTATTGCTTCTTCGAGATGATTACTATCTGTTTCACAACATCTATCTGTGCTTTGTCTCACTTGTCGCCTCCTTTTTTGAGAACGGCTCAGTTATCTTTTGATGCAGCTCTCGAGGTTCTTTGATATATGTTGACACTTCGGGGCTATTTTTTGGGTGGAATGGCGATCTGCACCTACATTGTTTTTGGCGTATAGTCAGTTGGTGATGTCGACCTCTGCTTTCCTTGCATCCCGTTTTAGTCTCTGGTTACAAGCTTGCTTCTTCGGCCACTAGTGTTGATGGCCCAAGACCGACTTTGACGATGTCCTGGGTCTTCTCAACAGGCCCGTGGACGACCTTATGAGTAGCTTAGTGAGATCGCTGCCCCATACTCATGAGAAATTGGCATACATATATTTCACGAAGGTACTTCTGATGCGGAATCCACTTTCTCCTTATCTTCACGTCATAGTTTTATGGAAATCAGAGCAGCGAGATCACACTTCAGTTTGGTTGCGGGGCCCGATCTCAAGTTTAGGCTAGACAATGAACGGTAAGACTTATCGTCGTTCTTGCTATTTATTGGGTGTTCTTATGCTTTGTTCTGCTTGCTCTCGGGTTCTTTGTGATATTTATAGGGTCATGTGGTCATGTGTTGGGATCATTAGTATCAAACTCGACATAATGTTGTGACACTCTTCTGACGTTTGTTATCGTTTTTGGATTCCGCTCGCAAGAGGTAATGTTGGGTTGACTACGAAGTGGCTCTTCGCCTGCGGATTTCTTACTCTATTCTTGGGACGACGGCTTGGATGTGGTGTTGACTTGACGAGGTCATCTCCTCTGACGTAATCTGGTGTTGATTTCGTTCCTAGTCGGGTGTGCGGAAGCAGCACAACAAAGCTGGCAAAGTATTTGGAGGTGTAGGGCTATTAGCTACGGTTCCTTCCTTTTCTCTTCTCTTTCCTGGGAATGGATAATGGAGCTGTTGCGCTTCTGAAACGAATCCGAACGTTTTTCCAAGGCTCAGGACATTGGGGCACTGCATTGCCCACATCTTCACTAGGATGGGATTCGCTATAGCTAGAGAGTGGGCCAAATGTATCTCGGCTCCCTCCAAGTTCTTGTAGATCACTTGATTTTTTTATTGATTTAACGCTGCACGTTCACAATAATACAATTACAATTACTATAATCACAAAACAATAATGATGGCGAGTGATGATGATGGATGATGATGATGATGATGATGATGATGATGATGTTATGATGATGATGATGATTATGATGATGTGATTGATGATGATGATGATGATGATGAGTGATAATAATAATAATAATAATAATAAATAATTAATTAATATTTAATAATAATAATAATAATAATATATTACTCCGTTTCAATACTAGCAACTTTGAACATAGCTCGGACTCCTAAGGAAAATTTGGCTGTGTGTGTGAAAGTGAAAGAGAAAGTAAGACATGTGAGTAAGAGGATATAGGAAGAAATGACATGAAAAAGGAAAAAAAAGTTGCAAATAATATGATATTTCCTAAATGGCAAAAGTTGCAACTAAATTGAACGAGGAAGAAAATAATAATAATAATAATAATAAATAATAATAATAATAATAATAATAATATAATAATAATCAATAATAATATAATAATAATATATAATAATAAATATAATAATAATAATAATAATATAAATAATTAATAATAATAATATATAATAATAATAAATAATAATATAATAATATAATAATAATAATATAATAATAATAATAATATAATAATAATAATATAATAATAATAAATACTTAGACTTAAAACGAAATAATATAAAGTCAATTATTAATCGATTTTAAGTATCTAAACTAAAAAGGGCTTTGTTATGATAGTATGTAGCTACGGAGTACTACTAATGAAAGCAATGAATTAAACTTGAATTCACGATAACAAACTAAGTCTAGTGTTATGGTTCACTATACAGCAAATTAACAGTAATTTGGCATCAACAATTCACATAAGGACAACCGAATAAGGTCAAAGTTCTTTCGAATTAAATGAACAAATACAACTACTCATAAGCCTAGCTCTCGACCTAGGATAGTCTCGCTTTTCCTATTAACATAGTCTTGTACTAAGTCTCAATCGCTAGATCTATAGACTTGTGACTAACTTATTATGTATTAAGTCGGGCCGTATGAAATTAATTAGCGTGAGAACATCAAATAAAGAATTGATAAATTGCCAATCACAACCTTTTTCATGTCTTAAACAAGCCGACAAATTACTTCGTCTCACGCTCATAAGACTAATTCATGGACAAATTGGTTTTAGGCACCTTGTATATGAATTAAACAAAGAGATCACCGTTGATATAGTCGTTATATGCATCTATTTCATCTGTTAAGCAACCTGCCTTGTAATTGCATGCTTAGGCTTAAAACAAAAATTTATGTTCTTGTCCTTTGACTATGGAGTCCTTCGCCTCTCATTATGTCTTCACAGGCTTAAACGGGTTTCGCAACTCTCAGAAAGAGTGTGGTGGTAACTTCTTCTACTCGTGTTTTTTTGGTATAATACACACAACTCCAGACATACTTACACTATGAAATAACAAGATTCAATTTTAGCAAACTAAAGTCATCATCGAGGCTGTACCCCGTGGGGTAGAGGGACCGAAACTATCTTTCTCGGGGACGCCCTGCTGCCCGTTGACTAATAATGGAACTCCCTTGCTTTGAGCATATTTCTTATAAATTGCCTTCATAATCCAACATATAACTAAAACACAAGCCTACTAATGGTCCTTCACCAGGACATTTCAACAACTACATACCATTAGTGACTAATCATTCGACTGCTTATCCCCTACCCTAGGACTACTAGTGACATTGTCTTCAATAGAAGAGGTTTGACTACTAAGTTTAGGGTCATGATTTCTCTAGATGAACTCAAATCAATGACTCATCCAGTGACAAACATATCTTATCCAGGCACTACTCCAATAGTATACTTCATTGTTTACCACCATCAAAATTAGGAAAAACTAAATAATAATTAATTGAAGGAAAATACATAAACAAGACATATATGTTAAACCTTAAATAAGAAGTCTGTACAAATCACTTCCACCAAGTATAATTAGTAACATTAAACAATAACTTAGCTTAAACAAAGAAATTAGGGAAGCCAACCACTACTCATTTAATAATTGCGAAATAACATTAATTCGAGCTAAATCCAAAAAGGTACCATACAACATCATATTCAAAATTGCACCAAAACTAACAATAAAATTGATCATAAAGTCTAAACTAGTCAAACCAACAAATAAAAAATAACATGGATCCAAAAACTACGAAAATCAAATGTATTACCCAAAATACAGTGGGACATACTTAACAAATTGTCAAACGAAACACCAAGATCAGTAACACCCTTTATTCATACACCAAGAGCCATTAACAGGGATGAAAGTGAAGGCAATGAAGGAGAGAATGTCATGGAGTAATTGAGCTCAAGCTACTAGGTACCCAAACAAATAAAGTAACAACAAATCAAGGTTAATAATACATGAACAATAACTAACTAAATCATAGCTCCCTGTTACTGACTAAAAATATTTTATTTATTTTCTTGACCAATATTGACCTTAATTAATTGATAGTTTGACTAGCTACAATTGAGAAGAATGTTGACTAGAGACAAGCGGTACTCCAACGATACTCAACACTTATTGAGTACTCCAGTCCAGTGATAGAACATCAGCACTAGAAAAGATCAGAGTACTTGGGAGGTAGCCAATTTATAAGTAGCCCAATATGGAAAGGCCCGTGGAATATCAAGCGACAAAGGTGACTTGTAGGTAATAAAGCACTAGAGAATTTGAATATTGAAAGAGGCGCCAAATCAAGTAACCGTTGGAARGAGCAACCGTTGCAAACTGCCCAYGATCTCTACCACTGAGGTCTATAAATAGGCAAGATTGCATCATTAGAGACACAATCATACAACAATWACAAACACTTATATTATCTTTCTTTCACATTTCATAGTTTTTCTTAGTCGCACTTGGCATAGTAGCCAAGTATAGTGTAGCTTAGTTTAGATTAGTTTATCGTAGCATAGTTAGTCCTTATGAATCATTAGTTTTCTTTTGTCATTCCCAATTATGTAAACTTGGAGGTAAACAACCTTTCTTGTAATACAATTGTGTAGTCTGACTCTACCATTCCTATCTCATGGATGGCTTTTGTTTATCTTCATTTCTGTTTGTCCTAAGCTTTAGTTTTATTACACGACAAGTATAATTCCTTACGTTTATACATTCTTAACTTCTTCTTGGATCTTAGGAGCCATTTTTACATTAGCAAGGCTATCTTTATAATTAGTAACTAGAGGGGCAGCCCCCTACCGAACCAAAAACAACATTGGGCGATTGACTTATTGATAAAGTGCAAAATCACCTCAACAAGTTTTTTAGTGACCATAGTGGGAGAGAAGTTTGCAGCATAGCATTTTCTTCTCAACCATGACCCGTAAACGATCTACCGAAAGAATTGGTAATCAAGGGATGATACTTCATCCGATCTAAATCTTGATAAATCACTTGATGATCTCGGTGATTTAGAAACTGCTCCACAATAACAACAATCTGTTGAAGGTCTTATTCCTCTTGAGAAAACCGAGTCTCATGCGCAAAGACTAGACGGTTTGCATCTAAACAAGGGGGAAGACTAACCCTTTTCAKCCAAAAGCTTACTTAATTCTATATACACACAATATGTTGATATTGTTACAAGCTTGTTAGAAAATCTAAAGGAAAATCATACGGAGTAATTGAATAACCTCCATCATGGTATAGTGCATGAGATTTCTAGAGTGATAATCGCCGAGTTGCAAAACTTTGAATCTYATTCACACTAAGCGGTTACTAGAAAAGTGGACATGATTATATTAGATATCAACGAAACGTTGAATGCTACTAATGTGGCGTTGTCTAAGACTGTTGCAACTAAGGTGGTTACCCAGTTGGAGCCCTTAGTGGAGAAACATAATCAACTGAATGAACGGTTGATGAGTGTGTTAACTACTCATAGCTCAAGAATAATATTGACAACCTGCGAAAGTACCTCCTTTAGTTATCCTTGAACAAACAACTTAATGGATCCAATGTCCCTCCGGCCTTTCAACAATATTAAGGAGATCCCTCTCCGAGATGCCAATGAAGGGAACAGGAGTCAGGGGAAGAAGCTGCTCCAAGGTCAGTTATGAGCCAGGCTATAACCACAATGACTGGACTTTCTCTGTTTCTTGTCTTCTAATCCAATCACTTTACTTCGTCAATGGAACATTCCACCCACAAACACCCTATAGGGCGGAATTTTAGTGGTTGGGTGGAGGTGTATTCAACGCTAGTAGCAGGTTTCAAACCCGCCACTAATGGGCATATCCTCAAACTCCGTACCCTGGGTCCTGAACACCATAGCCCGTGTTTATTCCAAAACTGGAGTTAATTACACCATCAGCCTATCCAGACAATGCCCCTTTGAGAGTAATAATTGGGGAGAAGAAACAAGAAAGAAGCAAAAGAAAGGAAAGTATCCCTCTAATCTTCCTCGCCATCATGTAGTTGTCAGAACAGCATCTTCAAACAAGTCCCCTCCAAAACAATTTCTCCCTAGCAATCACCTCTCACACTTTCCTTTCTTGACTGGTTTCCTTGATGCAAGCGTCTGGCAACGTCGCTTCTTACTTCCAAATCCTCATCAGAGTCCTCCTCGGATCACCTTGATCATTATTTGGTTCTTCCTCAAGCTCTCTTATTTCTCCAAGGAATTTCTTCTCGTCTCACGTGTTCCTCCCTATGTAAGGATGATCGTAACTTTAACCAAACGAGGAATTTTGGAACTCTTCATCCCTTATCTTTCTTCCCTTTCTCTTAGCTAAAGGGAAGAGGCGAGATCTTCTCTCCACTCTTGACCACATTAGACCATTGAACCCTGATACTTGGCTTTACTAATCACTTTGAAACGAAAGTCCGTTCGTGACTAGAGGTGTATTCAATAAGAATTAACAGAGAAAGAAGTTTTGAAATATTTTATCACAAGGAAAACTGATTAAAAGGTAACTTTTCTTTAGTTAATGACAATAAGTCGCTCAGTCCTTCAACTTTCTTATAGGGCAGATTTTGCAATTTAATGCGCTTACCGCTTACTCCCGTAATTTTGATTATTTATCAGGGTAAAACGTCTTCTCCAGATATCATCCCATTGGTCAACCACCTTGGTTGAAACAACACGTAAAGAATACAAAAACACCTCCTTTCCCCATTTCCTTTCCATTCAAATAGTATTTTCTTCTCAAACTTGCTATCTCTCATTTTGCGCCCAAAATCACCAAATTTCTTGTGATTGAGAATAGAATTATCGTCGGAAGCACTTCGCCACAGCAAGATCCAGATCTCCCAATGATCAAGTCTTTATGATTTGATAGGGATTAGATATTATTATTAGCTTATTTTATTATTATTGTCGAATATTGTTGGATATTCTGATTAGTTAGGATTATTAAGTTATATATAATTAGGATTTAGGAATAATAGTTGGATATTTTCTGGATAAGATTTATATTTCCTAAAATATTAGTTAGTTTTAGATATTATTAGTTAGATATAATTTGATATATTATAGAATATAATGATGGATATTTTCTGGATAAGATTTATATCTTTCCTTAAATATCTTAGTTAGTTTTAGATTTATTTTGTTAAAATAGGGTCCGAATATTATCAATGAAGATTATTATCTTTCGTCAATATTTCTCTCTGGCTATTCAAGAAAACCTTGTGAATTCTGTGAATTATTTCTATGAGTTCACTTGATTAACTACATTGGTCTTGTGCTCTTTGTGAGTTAAGATCCTTTAGATCCTGTGAATTATTTATGTGGTTTGAAGTTATTTTTTAGTGCTTTCCATTTCATTCTTTGAAATATCCTTTTTTCGTGTTTATTTTTTAGAGTTAGGATTTGTGAGCAACTCGCTTATAAATCCACATCAAATTGGTATCAAGAGAACGATTCTTTGGGTGTCGTTATGTCCAAAGATTATTCCAACAACTTTGCAGATTTTTTTCGAAATTTCCAATTTTTGTCAAATTTGGAAGCTTGTTCTCACTCGTCTCTTAAGCTTTTCAGTGATTCTATTTTGAAATTTGAATAAAATTGTAGTTTCTACCTGTAAATTTAGAATTTTTCAAGATGTTTGCTATTTGTTGAGATCGATTTTTACAAAGTGGTATAGATTCGAAACAGTTTTGCGCAGTCTAAGTAAAAATTAAATTGTGATTGATGGCTTTGAATTGTGCACGAATTTTGGTCGAGTGTTGAGGTAACATAGGGAACATATGTTTGAAATTTCAACCTAAAAGGAGTTATTTGCTAGTGTTTGTTTCGACAAAATCTGTTATTTTGTGCAACATGTCTAGTTTCTTTCTTTGAATTCTTGCAGGTCTTCAGAAAATCATGCTCAATAAATCATGGAATGTTAAAGTGTAGATCCAATTGTATGAATGTCCTACAACTATTGAAAATGGTAGCGTTCGATTAGATAATTTTATGGTTATACAAAACCGGATTTTTAAAGTGGATTACAGAGGTTGATTTATTTCTTATACGCATCTAAACATAGTTGATGTGATGTTTTATGCATCATAAAATTTTTTTACATCTTATGCTAAAATTGGTGGGAAATTTTCAAATTTGTCTGACCTAGAGGAAACCACAGATAAGAAGATGGATAGAATTGAAGAAAAACTATGCATGCGTTTTTTAATCCGATGAATTGAGCAACACTTACGAAGCCATTGTTAAATCCAAGAAGATATTGCTCAAATCCAAAAAGACTTCACTAAGATCAAAAACATGCTAGAGAATTACGACAAATGGTTGCACAAGAAAGAAAATTCCTACACATCACATTGATGAACAAATCCAAGATATGTATTGTTGATGAAGAAAGTGCCAAAGATGTGGATAAGTTGAATCTTAACTTCTACAAGTATCTACAGTTGAGTATTGATCGCCAATGAACATGTCAATGGAAAATCGATCGCTCATAATAATACACCATGGAAGAAAAGGTGATCTACGAATTGACACTTATTATCAAATTCGAGTCTTTGAAAATGGGAAAATCTTTTAAAAGACAAGAAGGGTTCATTGGCTTATATCTTGAAGCCGTCCCTTCAAAGCTACAAATCTTGCATTGTTATCTGTTTAAGCACATGTTCAAGAACCTATAATTCACTTCATACTACTAAGGGGTGTCGCATAGGATGGTTGCATGCTCGCTACACCAAAACTTAGACAAGTGTTAAGAAGGAGGGAGAATGATCTGGTAGGATTAGAACATTAATTATTAGCTTTATTTTATTTATTGCGAATATTGCTTAAGATATTATTTAGTTATAATAATTAAATATATATAGCATCATAATTAGTTGGAGTATTTTTGATAAGTTTTATATCTTCCTAAAAATCTTAGTTAGTTTTAGATATTATTTAGTTAGATACTAATAATATTAGTAGAAGTAAATTGTTGGATATTTTCTGGATAAATTTATATCTTCCTTAATATCTTACTTAGTTTTAGATTGTATTTTGTGTTTATCAATACGGGTCCGAAATTATCAATGAAGATTAGTTTATTCTTTCGTCAAAATTATTTCTTTCTCATTGTTATTCAAGAAAACCCTTGTGAATTCTGGTGAATATTCTGTGAGTTCGCTGATAAAGTCATTGGCTTGGTGCTCTTTGTGAGTTAAGATCCTTTAGATCCTAGTAATTATTCTGTGGTTTGAAGTTATTTTTTAGTGCTTCATACCTATTCTTTGGAAATATCCTTTCTTCCGTGGTTATTGTGAGAGTTAGGGATTTGTGAGCAACTCGCTTAAAACCAACATCACTTATTCTGCCAATTAATGTGCACCATAAAACAAATTTCGTCCCAATCTCTTTGGCACATAAAAATTCCTGGGAGGAAGGCGTAGCCTCTATGTTCCTACATTTTCATTTTCGGCTTGAGAAGGAGGATGCAAAGAGAAATTCATTGAGGGAAACTGCCCCAACATTCTCCAAATATTTCTTTGCAAGAAGATCTTCACAGCAGCCTACAATAATGATGTTTCCTCATATATCAGTGAGAGAGAGGAAAGGAAAGGTGTCCAAACCTATATATGTGGATTTGGAGTCAAATCCAATCAAATTGGGTTCAAGATATGTACACCAATGACATAGTTCAAAGCAGTCTAAATAGCTTTCACAAAACTTGGCAAACAAAAAGGTTTTGAGTTCCTTAAACTCATCACTTCAGTAAAATCCCATTTAATGGCTCGCTACTTTCTTGATGTCTCTCTAGGACCGTAATCCTACGACTTTGTCTTCTCGCAGGGACTTTGACAGTTACATTCAATCTCATATTTTTCTAACTCTGAAAAAATTCAGAATCAATTTTTATAAGTATTTGCACTCTTTTTTCAGAAAAAATATATTCCTGTTGTCGATTCATCTTGCTTCCTATTTCTGAAAATTAACACACCATTATATTTCATGAAGTGAAAGGCCATCATGCCCATATGCCAGTAACATTTCCTGTATTTCAATTAGTCTCTTTCCTCCTATCTACTACCCATAGTTTAATCTTCTCAACCTTTACAGACAATCAAAAGATGACTCACACAAGTTTTTATGCTTAAATGTGTATTCTCTCCTCATTTGATTCAGACTTGATTAGATCCTTCTTCTGAGCCAGACTTTATTGTTTCACTAATTGGAGACATGTAAATGGTGGCACTGATAATAATTTCGTGCCTCGCCCACATCATTGTAATCACTCATCCTGATCCAGGCCCTCTTCTATGCAACTAGGCATAGTCGCGTCTAAACTATGTTTGCTTTTAGATTCTTTAGCCAATGACCTTTCATACGCCACCACCGCACTAGTAAGAGCCACAAAGTGAAGGAAATGTTGTCCCTCAAATTTCTTTATAAAAGGAAAAGATAACCCTTTTTGGACTATAAAAAACGAACTCAGACTTGGGTTGGTTAAGATGACATCTGATTTTGGCTCTCTTAAACCTAGCGATGTAATCCTCTACATGTTCCCCCTTGTCCTGGGTTATCTTAGCTAAATCTTCAATGGAGACCTCGACTTCCACTMTAGTAAAATGACGAAGAAACTGCCCTTGCATATCTTGCCAAGTCTGAATCAAGTTTGCTACAAGATGGGTGAACCAGGAAAACGCAATCCAGTGAGAGAACTAGAGAACAACCTGAGCTTCAGGTTATCACTGTCTACTGCCTCTCTGCTTTGGCAGTCAAACCTAACCAAATGTTCTTCAGTAGACACTGATCCATCACCAAAAAATAAGGGAGAAAATTTAGGAACTTTGAACCCTCGAGGAAACGGATACATCCTATCAATCCATTCAGGATAAGGATTACAAGTCCCTCTCCTGGGAAAACCAACGTTGTGCCCCATGGCTCATTGGATCATTTCTTCCACTTGTCTAAGGAAGGGTTCATGATGAACCTGTCTCATGTGGAAATTCTAATCTTGGCCATGTGGATGCCTGTTATCTTGGTAATAGGCAGGGTGATGTGCTTCCCCAAAAAGATTTTGGTTATATCCAACTTTAGGTTAGAAACCTCCAGTATTACTAAAGTTTTATGTTCCCATCGCCTGAGGTCCCCCATAGGCATTACCCTGTGCATGAAACCCTTGTCCCCAGCGGTTACTCTGAGGAGGATGCATTTGGTAGGAGTAAGCCTGATGTGGATAACCCTGATTCCCAGTTTGTGTAAAGTAAGTGGGTTATGGCGGTTCATGATCAGCAGGATATGTACTTTGAGGAATAGGTCCATTAGTTGTGGTTTGAAAACCGTCACTAGTGRGGAATACCCCTCTAGTTACATAACCGTTTGCCCCCAAACCAAAGGTTGTTCTTGTGGGTGGAACGGTTCCCATTGATGTTGTCAAGGGGATAGAATTAGAAGTCAAAGGAACACAAGAAGGTCCAGGATCATTWTGGCTATAGTCTGACTCATRGCATGACCTTGGGCCTGCGTTTCTCCCTTGGCTCCTGTTCCCTTCATTGGCATCTCGGAGAGGGATACTCCTTGATACTATCTGAAGAGCCGGAGGGACGTTAGTTCCTCTCATAGTGCTTGTTCTAGGATAAACCAGGGTGGTTCCTCCCTAGGATTTTCGACAGTTATTCCCGAACCTTTAGCGGTTAACAAATCCATCAATTGTTCATTTAGTTGATTATGTTTCTCCACTAAAGGTTCCAACCGAGTAACTACCTCAGTAGCAACTGTCTTAGATAACGCCACATTAGTAGCATTCAACATCTCATTGATATCTAATATAATTCTATCCACCTATATGGTAACTACCYGCTGTGAGTGGGAACCAAAGTTTTGCAACTCGACAGTTATCACCCTAGCAGTTTCATGTACCATACCTCGGTGGAGATGGTTGAACTATTCTCTTTGATTCTCCTTCAAATCTTGCAAAAGGCTTGTAACAATATCCACTTATTGCGTGTATATTAAATTGAGCAAACCTTTGGCTAAGGATGATTGATCTTCCCCCCTGTTT
>SNQN01004975.1:21530-47743 GCA_008642245.1 Bassia scoparia | reverse complement strand
GGTAGTTATATTTCCGCTGAGTTATTTCAGGAAATGTAAGGTAGTATCATTTTGGCAAAATATAGGAGTTTTATTTTGTTAAATCCATTTTAAAAAAAAAAAACAAAATTGCTGGATAACATGAGGCCTCCATTCAGGATTTGGAGGCCTCTCAACCAAAACATGAATCTTATTATAATATAGATTTTGAATTAAACAGGAAAAGATAGAAGTTCTTTTTATCTAAGAATAATTTAAACGGACAATACTAGAATTCAAATAAAAAATATATCGTTTTTCTGAGAAAATTATAACATATTTTATAAGAATTTTTCCTCAGGCACCCTAAGATTTTTCTAATTATCATGTACCCCGAATTTATTTTTTTTTTGATTCCTCGTACCCCCCGAGACCTTGAAAAAATGAAGAAATACACCTTACTATGGATGAAAAGCTAACGTGTTAGTTTTGACCACAATTAACCTAATTACACACTAATAAATTAACTTTACACTAAACACCCCATATGACTATGCTACAAAAACACCACTTCACCCACCCCACACCACCATGACACCAGCGACCACCACAGCCCATCCACACCCCACTGATAGACCAAGCACCACCACCAACTAATTGAGGATACATCAAAGACCATAATCAAGTAAACAATAAAAAAATCCATAAACTAATCGAATATCTCATAAACTAAAATGGTATCAAATTTCCCACAACCATATATTCTACTTAACCTAATGTGTATTAAACACTTCCCGCCCTTGCATTGCTAAACAACTACGTACGAACTTCTGGGTTAATCGATTTTCGCCGAGTTCAAGACGGAAGAATGCTGTCGAGATCAACTTCAACAAGAGGGTCATCCATAAAATCACTATCATTCGACAATTCGTCTCTAATTGGGGTATCAGAATTGAAACTCGAACCCGAATCATCATCGTCTTCATCTTCGCCATCTTCATCGTCTTCTTCAATTAGAATCCATTTCCTATTCCTGCCAATTTTCGAAACACACTTGCACTAATTTTCAAAATCTTCAATTCGAACTCTTCAATTCTAACAATAAAGATGGATTTTCAAACTTTTCATTTGGGAATTTAGGGGTTTTCATTATGATATCAATTCGAACCAAAATGGTGGTGAGATGTGGGTGGCTGCTCAAATGATTTGGGTTTTGATGTGATATGTTTAATTTTTTTAATAGTACATGAAAGCCAATCTCACAGGGATGATAAAAAGGAGAAGTCAACTTGTTTACAACAAGCCTAGATCTAAAATATGAAACAAAGAAGAGTAAGAAAAGAACAAATGGTAATGGAGGTGAAAGAAGGCAGGAGTATGGTGGTATTGGTAATGGAGGTGGGAAGAAGGCATGAGAGAGAAGAGATATGGGATTTGGAACTTGGAAGGAGATATAAGAGATTAGGGGTTAATTTAGTAGAATTAAAGGGTAAAAGACTAATGGCGTTAGTTTTTCCGTTGGAGAGAAGGGTATTTCATCCATTTTTTTCAAAGGTCGGGGGTAACTGAGGAATAAAAAAAATCTCGAGGGTACATGAATAATTAAACAAAACCTCAGGGGTACCCGAGAAAAAATCCCTATTTATAATAAAATATATCCATAAAATATTTGATTGTTTTTATGAAATACATCGTAATATCTTTATAAGAAAACTAAAACAGGATGAAGCTGATACAATGATGACACCATCCCTCCTGCGTGTCAAGCCCATGTCTCACAATTGATGTCATTAATACATTAAATTAAATAAAACATTTAAAATAAAATAATAAAATAATAAAAAATAACTACATTAAAAAATTAAATTAAATAAACGAACTATTCCGTATTAAGTCGATCTTCCATTTAATTACATTACCAAATCTCTATTATATATGCCAAGGGGGGAGCAATGGTGCCCCCCTATGAAAACACCATCACACCCCTCATCAAGTTAACTTTTTAGAAAAGTAATTTATTATTGAAACTTTTATTTTATTTTTTAATTTATTATAATTTTTAAAAAACTACATATTGAATCAAAATTCAAACATTAATTGATTAATAATAAAAATAAAATTCTACAATTAAATCTTAATTGAAACCTTAATTGTTCAATTGTTCAATCAATCAACTTTAGTTCTAAATAAAAATAAAAATCAATTTAAAACTTACTAATCAAATAAACAAATCAATCTTCAATCAATCAATAATTTCTTAAATGCAATTTTTCAATAACATAATTAATCTCATTTTTCATCAATTTTATCCCCCAAATCAATCAATCAATCACTAATCACTATAACAATTCATAGAAATAATCTCATAAATACATAATATAAATACTCACATTGTTTCTCTATAACTACACTGTAAAGTATTGTGTTTGAAACTTTTCCAATTCCTTTTCTCTTTTTCTCTAATTCTAATAATGTACTGGTTTGCAACTATTTTTATATGTTAGTTTTCACATTTTCATATATTGTTTAAAAGTTTTGCATTTTACATGTATTGTTGTTTGATAGAAATTCACTTTAGTTTGTTTTGTTTACTTTTGAAAATTCATTTTCAATTTTACAGTACTTATCAAATTAATATTTGTTTTGTCATTGTTTATTTTATCGTTTAATTAAATCTCATCAATCTAATTTGTGTTTTTAAAAATTAATATTTAGTAATGAGCTAATTAAAATTCATCGCACGCAACGCGTGCAAATTAGGCTAGTTTAAATTTATTGTTGCTCACATTCGTATGTTAATGTCCAAAGATATTTCATAATTTTTAAATAGCTTTATTAATATCTATTACTAAATTAGTTAATTAACACCGTGCATTGCACGGGTTCTAAACTAGTTTTTTTAATAAGTGTAGTATAAGATATTAGTGTTAACATGTGTATTAAAATAATGAAAAATTAAATGTAAAGAATAATATGGAACAGATGGAAGAACTAATTACTAGTGGTTTAAAGTTTGGTTGAGGTGGCGTGGTAAGAGACATTACAGGGGATGTTATGCTTGCGGTTGTGATGTTTTAGGGCTGAGCATCGGTCCAGAACGGGCCGAAATCTCAAAAAAAGTCGGACCTGGACCGAACCTGAATTCATTCCGGTGCAGACCTGGACCGGACCTGTTGGACCTATTTTATAATTTTTTACAAAAATAATTTAACAACAATTTCACAAACAGTATACATTCAAAAGCACTAACTATACTAATACTCTCATTTCACTTCAATAATAATTTCATAACAATTCACAATCATTAACAATTTCAAAAGATTTATTTCAATATAATAAAATTAAATAAGTAAATTATGGAAAAAAAATGACAAGACTTTTCTTGGAAATTTTTGGAGTGGCGATTTGGGTTTGCTGCTGGCTCCTTTGACGACGAGAGACGGGGAGACGACGCCGACAAGAGAAGTTGCACGACAACGACGGCTACGTACGACGCTGCACGACTGCAATTGGGCTACGCATTACTGTGTGAACTGCGAAGTCTGCCAGCCTGCGAGGCCGGTCGACCGAGGGTTGCGATGCTGCGAAGTGGAGCGGTGGCTGGGAATGAAGAAGCCGACGAGTGGGGGAGCGTGGAGCCATGGAGGAGGGTTGGAGGTTTTTTATGGGTTTGGAGAGATGTGAGAACTGAGAAGTCTGAAATCTGGAATTGAAAATCACGTTTTGGGGTTTGAGTATATACAGATAATCAACATAAGACATTTATTATTATTTTTTTAAAAAAAAATAATATATATATTATTTTTTTATAATATCCGATCACCGGTCCGGACCTGAAAACCCCGTTTTGAACCGAAACGGACTGGAAGACCGGCTCCCCTAATTTCTTTGGACTTGGACCTGGACCGAAATCGGCGGTCCGGTCCGATCCGGTCCAAATTCAGGTCGGTCTGGTCCGGTTTCAGGTCCAGACCGGACCTCGGACCAGACCGGACCTTTGCTCACTCCTAGATGTATTACAGCAAGAGTTGTCGATGGAAGTTGCAGAGGCTCTTGCCTTGCGATGGTGGTTCGCATAGAAGAGAGGTAGGGCTTAGTTCTTAGTGGTTGAAATTGACTGCAACAACTGTTTAATTCCCTTCGAAAAGGGTCTTGGATAATTCTAGTTTGGGTATTCTAGTTCGAGATGTTTTAGCTTTAACGATTTATGTGTTCGTTTAATTTTCTTTTGTCCGTAGGAGTGGCATAAAGTGACACATCGCCTTGCAAATATAATCGTCAGTTTGGCTCTTTTTCGGTGTGGTTGGAGGAAGCACCAACCGAAATTCTTAACGATGATATTGCTTAAATAATATTTAATTTGTTTTCTGATCGAAAAAAATACCAATGATTTAAAAGTTTACCCTGCCTTGTAATACAAAGTACTCCGTATCAATATAAAACATTTTTCATGAAAAGTGTTTTCCACTTTTTTTCAATATTACATTGTTTGATTGGTAGACATAAGATGTAAAATTATTTTTTCATCTCTTGTACAGTCATTTCTTACTATCTTTTGCATCTCTAATATTTTCCCATTACTTTTTTTACATGCAACCAGTAGGGTGTTCATAAATATCCGATCCGTCAATCCGATCCGTGATCCGCTTGATCCGATCCCGAAAAAATCGGATATCCGATCCGGTTTTTAAGGTTTCGGATTTTTCGGATCGGATTCGATCGGAATTTTTACACTTTCGGATATTTCGGATATCCGAAATATCCGATTTTTATTAAAAAATAATTAATATGGAAAAATAAAAGAAAATTAGGTAAAATATATACATTTGTTCCGCGATCGATTGATCCGCTCGAAATTTCGGATATCCGATCCGAAATTCGGATATCGGATGGATTTCGGTGAAATAATAGTTGCGATATTCGGATCGGATACCGAAAATTTTCGGATCGGATTCGGATCGGTATTTTCCGATCCGAAATTCGGATATCCGGATTTCGGATCGGATCGGATCGGATTATCCGATTTGAACACGCCTAGCAACCAGACAATGGGAATTTTTTTCAATAAAATTGTTTTCCATGGTATAACAACAATAAAATAGCTGTCCGTCGACTGAAATTTCGACCGTTATAAATGCAGTCGGTAATTGCCGACCGTAATTGGTCGCACAAGCGGTCGGTAATTAACGACCGAGAACGGTGGTAATATGGTATTTTTTAATTTTTTTTATACGTTGGGGTTTATTTCCAAGCAACCCTCACTCTCTGAGTCTTGGTCTCATAAGTCATTAACGGTTAACCCCTCACCTCACGTCTCTCACTCTGTCTTTCCTCATCCTCTCTCATCCACCCTCCTCTCATCCTATCTCAGGCCCTCTCATCCCTCCGCCTCGCAACACAACAACACACCAAAACGCCAACGCCTTCGTCACTCATCGCGCCGCCAAAATCTCAGGTTTTCTCTTCTTATTCTTCTGCGTTTTAGATCCAGGGTTGGAGATCATTTGTGGAATTTTTGAGTGGTTGGAGATCATTTCTGGGTTTTCTTGTTAATTTCGAGTTTAAGTTGGATTTTGAGTACTGTAAACTTGTGGGTTTAGAGTACTGTTTAAATTGGTATTCTTGTGTGTGGGTTTTGATTATCTTGTATAGAGTCACCATGAATTCCACTAGTGTCGTCCTTATTTAAATTCGTACCATGATTATCATTTTAATTACTGTACGTTACTGTTCTGAATGCTCATTTTTGGGTCTGTTATCTCATTTTTTCCATCTGTCTTTTATTTGATTTACAGTGTTGGGTCTCCCGCATTTCTGTGCTTGCATCAATCACCCACATAAATAGTACCAAAATCAATGGGAATTTAACACACTTTTGCCCTAATATCCCCTTTTTTTTTTTGTTTTTCAAAGATGAAGAAGAAACGAACTCAAGAATCGCAACTCCAATACGAACTAGGAACGTGTTTGAAGCAAAACAATCTAACTAAAGCAATGACTCTTTACGATTCAGCACTTTCTCAAAAGCTTAATCTTTCTCATCACCACTTCAATGCAATCCTTCATCTTTGCTCATCCTCTGAATCTCTTTCATCACCCAACAAATCATTTGCTCTTGAAAATGGCTTTAGGGTTTTCCAGCATATGCAATCCCAAAACATTGCACCAACTGARGCAACAATCACCCAAGTTGCGCGTCTGTCAGCTGCCAAAAATGACCCAGATTATGCTTTTCAGTTCATCAAATCAATGGTGGAAAAAGGGGTTTTGCCAAAGTTGAGAACTTATGGCCCTGCATTGTTTAGCTTCTGTGATAATTTGAGGGTTGAGGAAGCATATGATGTAGAGGAGCATATGATGGCTAATGGGGTGAGGTTAGAAGAGGCAGAATTGGGTGCCCTTTTGAGGGTTAGTGCAGAAGTGGGKAGAGGAGAGAAGGTGTATGAGTATTTGCAGAAGTTGAGGGGGGTAGTGAGGGGGGTAAGTGAGGAGACGGCACGGGCCGTGGAGAATTGGTTTCGAGCTGAAAAGGCTGTAGAGGTGGGTGTGGAGGAGTGGGACGTTGAGAAGGTGAGGGAGGAGAAGGAYAGGAGAGGGGGTGGGTGGCATGGGATGGGGTGGTTAGGGAAGGGGCATTGGGAGGTGAAGAGGGTGAAGATTGAGGGCAATGGGAGATGTTGTGGATGTGAGGAGCGTTTGGTTTGTGTCGATATCGATTGTGGGGAGACTGAGAGGTTTGCACAATCGGTTGCTGGTTTGGCTCTGGAGAGGGAAGTTAAGTCTAATTTCAAGAATTTCATGGTGAGTGTTCTATTTTCTTTGTTTGTTTTGATAGGATTTGATTGATTGTGCCTGGTTTGGTTGTTGGTTTATTATGCTAGAACATGTGCATTTTTGTGTGTTGGATTTGCTTGCTTGATGGTATTTACTTTAAAGAAATAATTTTTGCTGCAATTGTTTTCTTTTAGAGGCAGGTATGTTGTGAAACTATAGGATTGTTGCCTAATAAAAGAAAAATATGCAGATAACCAACTTCATATATGTTTTGCATATTTTTCTCTTTGAATGTTTATTGTGGGAAAGAGATTGTTGTTATTAGTTGTTTAGTTGGGTTATTAGTGTATTATAAGAGAAAGAAAAAGTAGTCCCAATAAAAAAAGGTGGGAATTTTAGGAGAGAAAAAAAGTAGTGATCCGAATAGAAAGTGTGTGTGGTTTAATTTATTGTTAGACATCTACAGGGCACTATATTTTTTGCACGCGATGCGTGCGTATCAAACAAATAAATTTTATAAGATTTTCGTATGTTTTCTTATATCAATAATTCAATGTTTTGAGTTGTTCGTTTCATCGTTAGTCAATATGAAGTATTTAAAATAAAGAATATATAATATAGGGAAAAGATTGTGCTTAAAATATAGATTGACGAATAATAATGTGAGACATATACTTAGTGCAACATTAATATAGGTATAAACTGATTGTACGTTATATACTAACACTAAATTTTCCATGTTGGTCCACCAATTATTGTTCACGAATAATCTAATAATTAGTCTAACTTTTAATATGAAATTCTAAGTTTTACGTTTTACTTCTCATTGTGTCAATTATCAAAATTATTTTGTCATTTGAATTTTCTTTTTATTAGTGTAACTTAGATTATGCAATGTTTCATTGTTACATTATTATGTTAAGAAAGAATAACTTTAAACATACTTAATAGTATTCATTTGAAATTTCAAAAGTAATGCCATTTAACTTGTTACACCATTTATGGCAATATGAAAATTGAAAAAATAAAAAGAGATGATAATTGTATTTTTTAAATCATTGTAAATTATAATAATGAGGATATGATAGTCATTTCATAGGGGATCATAAGGGTATGGTGGACATTTGTAGGGGGGACACATCTTCCTCCCCCTTCACTTATATTAATAAGATGATATTTAATTTTATCATTAAATTTTACCAAAATGGAAAGTACATTTGTTGCAAGAATTTCATTATACCAATATAAGGAATTGTTACAGATGGTTATGAAGGGAGTAGTAATACATGACATTATATTGGAATGTTTTGACAAAGGAGTAACAATAGTATCAACACAAATTTGAAGCCAATAAACCGTAATGAAAATTGCATAAAGCATTACAATCACGCAAAAAAAGTTGTATAAGACCAAGATATATCAATAAAATAGTAATACATGACAATTATGGTTGAAATGTTCGGACAAAGAATACAAATAGTATCAATACAATTTGAAGCCAAATAAACCGTAATGAAAATTGCATAAAGCAGTACAAACACGGAATGAAAGTTGCATAAGACCAAGATATATCATTAAGGAATAGTTAAAATATTAATTCTGAGTTAAACATTTCATTTCAGCTGTGCCCACTGCCCCTCTGCTCAATTCAGTTGTTTTCAGGTGAAGTGGCCCTTTGTCATGGGATGAGGTTTATGTGCTTTGGGACAAAGTTTCACAAATGCTGTGGCTCGAAATTGTCAATAGAGTAATGCTCTGAGTAATATCAACATGAATAAGTGGGCTTATAGTTGCCATTGACCACATTCATATAATGAGCATTAGTTTTGTGTATTTGTATCCTGCAATAGCCTAATTAGCAAATTCTCTAGCCTCTGACAATATCTGGCAAAAGAGCCTTCTTGCAACAAAGAGAAGGTTTGCAGAACTAATCAGCTTGTCTCTGTATATGTGTGCAAATTAGTAAGGACATTTGTCATGTTTGCTTCTTTTTTTTTTTTTTTTTTCCCCCTTTTCCTCTGCTGACATGAATAGCTGATGACAAGCTACTGAAATTTTCAGTACTAAGCTTTCTTTAAATGTTTTCTTCTGACTGCTCATGTTGCGCTGCTCTTGTTTTAGGAGTGATTGATAAACATGTTGACTATGATGCTATAATAGATGGCGCAAATATTGGGCTCATCAACAAAATTTTTCTGATGGGGGATTCAGTACAACACAGGTGTTCAATTCTATTAGCTTCATGTTTTTTTCGCTGTACCTTCCCTCGCTTGTATTCAGTATCCATGTAACAGAACTAATTTCTTTTTCTTTCATGGAATTTTTAATAGTCAGCTTGAAGCTGTAGTAACTGAGCTATATAAGAGGAATAAAAAGTGCCCTTAGTTGTCCTACACAATAAACGTCTACGAGCATTCCAGGAACCCTTCCAGTCAAAGCTGCTTCAGGAGTGGTTGCTCAAGGCATACTTTACAGCAACACCTAGTGGATCAAATGATGATTGGTGAGGAGTTGCAGGCCTTTTTTTTTTCCTTCTTTGTTCGCTCTTAAGTTTAACTGTGACAATCTATCTTATCCTGTTTCATAGCTGTTTTCATTTTTTCTGTTGGGTGTGGAAACTTTGCATTGCTTTTCTGTAAAAATTCTAATACTCAAGTGCAATATGAATTGTTAGAAACATGCTTATCCACTTTATATCCATTATCATGTTTTGTTTCTTTTCTTCTCACTTGCCAATGTCATTTACTTTAATTGTGTATGTGTTCAGGTATTGGCTCTATGCTGCTGTGAAGATGAAGTGTTTGCTCGTCACGAATGATGAGATGCGTGATCACATTTTCGAGCTTCTTGTAGCAGCTTCTTTCTTCAATGGAAGGAAAGACATCAAGTATGTTTCTCAGAATTTATGTGCTTAGGATTAGGTTCGAATTGCCCATAATGCGTATTTTGGCTGATTGTGGGCAAATTGGGTAACTAATTATTTTGTGAGTGTTTATGTGGCTAAATTAGGAGAATCTATATAATTAAAAGAAGAGGCAGGCTCTAGAATTCTCTTCAATTCTAATTGCGTAATCGTCGTTAAGGTGCATTCTTATTTATTCTGTTTTAACCACCAACTACATTCCTAAATATTAGGAATTTCGAAATTCATGCTCAAAAAGCAATAACTTACATTATTAGTTATAATAAATAGAAAAAATACATGTTCACTCAATAACTAACATCATTCTTTAATTATTTATTTTATTTATTTATCGTTCACCTCAAAGTTTTTTTTTTAAAAATAATCATATTTTCATTTTATTTTTAAAAATAATTCATGGAGTAGATAAGATAGATTATTTTGTTTGTTTTAATTTTAATTTTAATTTTTTATATAATCGTTATATTTATTATAACACCATCCGTTCCATGGAGTTCCTACATTCCCTCATATGTCAGTTCATGAAGTTTCTACACTCTCACTTTATTTATTTTCGTTTAGGAAACATTATATTATTTTTTATTGTGGTGGTCCACCACGTAGAACCATCTAAAAATAACTTTTTTTTACTTTTTACGTACTTTAATACTCAAAAATTAATGATTATTCCTATTCAAAAGTCATTTCATTATTATACCCAATCTATTCACCCAAATTACTTTTTCCCAAAAATTCCATCACACATTTACTCTTTTACCTAACTTACTCCATTTTTATTCTAACTTACTCATTCAATTTTATGTAACTTATATCAACTCTTAAACACCGTGCCAAAATTGGTATGAGAAATCTAATAAAAACGAAGGGAGTATTTTTTAGTTTGTTTATTTATTATTTTGAAGTAATAATGTTCCGAAGTTACTATTTACATGCTCCTTCTAAGCAGTTTTTGTATTGGTTTATATCCTTATTAGTTATGTATTTTGTAAAAATTAAAACATTTAGATATTAGTAATTCTCCTTCCGTTCCCTTCCTCCGTTTCCTTTTGTTTGTCCCTGTTTCCTTAAAATGAAATTCCTAAATATTTGTCTTGTTTAGAATATTATTTTATTTTAACTCTAACTTATTCACCTTTTTTCACTGGTAAATATGAACCATATCATTATACTATTTCTTCTATCATATATAATTCAATAAAAGTTACATTATCTAGAATCTAGATTACTCCCAAATTTCCTTCCAAGACATTTTATTACTTTTTCCCATTACACACTAATAAAAAATCCAATAACTCTCTTTTCAAGTAAGAATCTTATTTAAATAACAACTTCTATTAATTAAGGATTCATTTTTTCTAATTCTCTCCCCGATTCTAAACACACAAATAAAAGAGAGACTGAAGGGGAGTACTTATTAATAAGAATCAAACAAGATCCCACATCACCATATTTATTCTATGCATTAATGATTATTTAATCCAACATCAAACTTGCAAAGCTACATAACTGTGGTTTGAAGCTAAAGCACAGAAAACTTATGATTGTAATATGCATTTTTGGAACTGTGTGGCACAATTACACGATTAATGTTATTATATCATAGATCAGAACTCCAAAATTTATATTCTAGGTTATTGTAGAATTGGTTTAGTGAGATTGAGGGGACTTCGTTATACTACCTCCTTTCTTTTATTTTGGGATATTCTCTTTGGTTCATACCAAAGTACCATTTTTTTTAAATTTAAATTTTTATTTTATTTTTAATGTCAATCACTTCCATGTGTGGACTTCTTCCTTCAAAACCCCAATAAGAGAAACAAATTCACTCTAGAAAAAAGATACTTCCTCCGTTCCCTTTTGTTTGTCTTGTTTGGAATCGGGGAGATAATTAAGAAAAATGAATCTTTAATGAAGAGAATGTGTTAATTTAATAAGTTCTTACTTGAAAAGAGAGTTATTGACCATTTATATAGTATAATGTGAAATTGTAATAAATGTGTGTTGGAAAGTTAATTTTGGGGAGGAATCTAGATAGTGATTAAACTTTTATTTAATGTGATGGATGAAAAATAATGAATATGGTTCATTGATCTATAGAAAAGGTGGATAAAGTTGAAGTTAAAAGTAGAAAAAATTCTAAACAAGACAAACATTTAAGAATTCCATTTAAGGAAACAGGACAAACAAAAGAGAACGGAGGGAGTATTATACACTCCCTCCATCCTAAAAAGATCGTAACATTTTCTTTTACATGAATCATACCAGGTCTCTTGTCCAATTGGAGCAACCAAGTAAAATCAAATCGAGTCACTAATCTATATGGAAATTTTAGTATGTTAAACATTGGATTAGAGGCATTGGAGGGATAAGAGATGCTGCGAGATGAAACCTTTTATAATCAAAATTTTGCGAAAAAACCTTTTTAAAGCGTTTATTGCGAATGAACAAAATGAATTTTTTTTTTTTTTTTTTTTTTTTTGCGAGAGAAAACCTTATTGATGTCAATTGAGTTTTGACCATCATTAATCAAGTTACTTACCATTTAACATTTTACTCTTATTTACACTCCATTTCATTTCATTTTCCCACCCTCTTAACCAACCACCAACACATATATCACCACCACACCTACCAACCCACTTTCCACAAACCACCACCCCACTTCATAGTAAGCCGCGCCACCCAACCCAATTCGCGAGCCTCACACCACAACCCAAAGTTAGCGGCCACAAAACCACCACCCAACCCAGTTCGCGAGCAAACCACGTTTCCAATCCAAGTTCGCGAAGCCCCACCACACCTAAGCTTGATTCCACAAGCCGCCCCCACCAACTTAGCCCAATTCGAACCACACCCACTTGATAACCACACCACCAACTTTAGCCCCATTCGAACCAACCCACCACTCGACACCCACCACTGTCACCATTTTTTTTGCAGAAAAACTCAAATTCAACTTTTGAAGATGAAATCTTTATTTCAAAGGTTACGAAATTGGCATGGGGTAATTCCGAAGTTTATAAAACAAACCAGATGAGTATTTTTGTTTCACATTGCAATTTGAGAAGGAAATTTGGCAAGTTAGTTGATTTGATTTGTGTTTTTTTTTTTTTTTTGAATTGAATGATTGTTGTTCGCTTGTTGAAAACAAGGTTGCTGGGTTCGTCGTGGGCGCTTGTTGGTGGCGGGTTGCGGGCGGGTTGGCAGCACGTGGTGTGTGGTTTGGATTGTTGGGACGATGGCTTGCGTTGGTGGGATGGCGCGTTCAATGCACATGGTGGTGGTGGTGTTCGCGGGACGGGGTGGCGATTTACGTGAGTACTTGTAAGTTGTTGCTCAAGCGTGGTGCGTGCTATGTGATGCGTCTATAGTACGTGATTTGGTGGTGGTGGTGGGATGAGGAAGAAGGGCAGGAGAGAAAGGATTGATAGGGATGAAGAAGGATATAAGGTTGCAATGTGATTAAGGGGGTTCATTAGTGAGTCAACCTTGATTAAAGATGTCAAGTGTCCAATGACAATCATGCAGGTTTCTTTTTCAAAAAAAAAAATGATTTTTGGAGTTTCATTTCGCAAATAACGCTTTAAAAAGGGTTTTCTTTCGCAAAATTTTGGATTATATAAAAAATTTTAGCTCACAAAAAAGCCTTAGTTTAATTAGAGGAAAAGTTAAGAGTAATTTGTCGCAATTTTTTTGTTGACTTCCTTATTGTAGAAAACTTACGGTCAATGTTAATGGAGATCACCAAAAATGGAATTTCATTCCATGAAAGATAAAAAGGACTGACTAAAGATATAAATATGGGCAATACTCCATGATCATACATTCTACCACAACTGCAGACTGCAGTGATAGCACAGAAATTATCAATGTGGTGCTCAAAATCTCGGAGACATTGATAACCCACACAAGTAATACAGAATTGTTGTGTGATCTTTGTTATCCCTGCTTGTTTCTGGAAACAAGACTTTCTAAAATCTCCTGAAGTATAGTTAATTTGAGGCAAAAAAATCTGAGAGATATAATGCAGTCCAAAGCTTAAAAAGACGATAATAACTAATTTAAATGGAAATGATCTCAATGATATACAGGCCAAATTAGTACATACATAAGAAATAAATAAATTACTGCTGAGAAGATTTTTTCTTCAGATAAAACACTGCCACATAATTTTTTAATCTATTGGCTGTATAGGCTGGAGAAGCATTAAGGAGCCGTGCAAGAAGGGTATGGTAAATTTGGATAAATGGTTACTGATTACTAACAAATTAATGCTTGCCTTGAAGAGATGGAATCTCTCTCCTCTTTTACCAGTTAAGATGAAAACCCATTTCAGAAACTGTGGAGCAAAATTGGCCTACTCCATTGCATTTGGTTGGGGTTTTGTATGGCATCGACCATGGCAGTTGGATGGACTTGGTCCTAAAATTATTTGGCCTTTGAAATGCAAGCCAACTTCTCGAGAGCTCGTCAGATTTTCACTACTAGAGGGATGTGCCAAGATCCTCTCTCTGATTCCTGCAGAGAATCAATTGTTTTAAGACTTTGAACAATTATCAAAGTAATAATTATTGATTTCAATTTTTGGAAAAATATACAATCAGACTGCAGGACAACAGGTATTACGAGTAAAACATAGTACTGAACGAACCATCAATTCAAGTGGTAAGATATCGAAATATAAGAGGAAGTATTAGTGATTTGTGAGGAAAAAGGAAAGTATTTAGTGATTGTCATGTCCATTCACTGTGGTCTAGTCGTCGACAATATAAAATTGGTAAAATTTAATATGCAGAAAGTATGTTCTCTTATGGCCCTTTCAGTTCTAAGCTCGCCATGGTTCACAATAGTCAAAAGTGCTTACTTCTATGTATCAATGACGTGAACATCGAAAGTGCATAGTACTTCCTCCATTCTATACTTAACCATATTTCATTTTTGGACAGTTTGCAATAGATTCTCTCCTCGTCTCTCCTAATACATTGGTCCCTTTGTTCCTTGTTTTTCTCTTCGTGATTTTTATCTCCCTTAAAATATGTATCCAATAATCCACTGAGTCTCCAACACATAATAATACGGAAGTATTATTACATACACCATAAGTGCCTTTTCAGCTTCTAAAATGAAATTTAAAAACATACACGCCCTTAGCAAGCTAGCACCTCCAATATTCAAACCCCATTTTCTCTTTGTATGTTAAAACAAGAATTTTTTTTAAAAATAAAAATGTTAATCAGCTTAGTCGATTATACTCATCTCTAAAGGAATGCAATAAGAAAAGTAAAGCCTGATTTTAAAGACTCTCTGATACGTGCCAAATCAACTTATACGCCAAGACAGAGAAAGAGGAATAAAGAACATGAGTATGAACCTGGGTAAGAATTGAGTAGTTGGAGCATTTTTCAGGTTGGGAATCCTATTTCAAATGCTATAATGTACCTGAAAGATAACATAATATTGCTGAAGAAGAATGTAAAATGGAAGTTTTAAGAAATTCAAGGAAATGATAAACATTAGGTGCACAAATTCTGCACGTATACAAGTTCATTAATCAACAGAGTTATACATAGGAAAGCAAAGTGTTATTATGTTTTAAAACGGTGTTTTGCCTTTCCCAAACTAACGTAATGCAAAGTGAAAGGTTTATGTTTAAAGGCCCTGGCAATCTCTATCCGTCCTTAATTGGATCTCCGATCCACCAGGACCCTAAAAAATGGATGATAAACCGACATAAAAAACTATGGTGATGATGATGGATGACAGCGATGAAATGGTGCATGGATGGTTGGATGGATGAGCATACTCCAGAACCCACCAAACCCGATCCATCACCCGACCCACAATATCCACATACATTTTATTATTATACCAATTACAAATTATATACTATATAATTCAAAGAAGAGTGATCAGAATATATACTTTTTATATCAAATTTTATACTAATTCATGAGTAATGGCTTTTGTGTTTTCGAAATCTTTTTTTTTTCTTTACTATATTAGGATATATTTATGCATTATTGTTATTATATAGTATACAAACCCATTGAACAATCCGATCACACGATCCTTTACGAATGACGGAGTGGGTTCGGAATATGGCATTGTTAGCATGGATATGGATTGGATGGGAATTGGTGATGGATTAACCCTTACGCGGTATTGGAGACGGATTGAGCCCCACTCGAATTCCGATGTTCCCGAGTCCTTGCCACCTCCTACTTTGTTCTACGTGGTTAACGATCCGATTAGCATAGGCGTTTTGAAGTCACTCTTCTCAATTTTTTATATTCTATCCCCTTATCCTATTATTACTATGAGCCTTGCCTTTTCAGGCCGATTCTCCTTCTATTCCTCTCCACAAGTGACCTCTATCCATGTTAACATTACTTAAAAATTTCCCATTACTCAGACTTAGTGCTCAGATTGATTTCTATCTTTGGATTGTCCTCCAATTGCAAGAGGATCCTTTCGGCCCGGTATTCGATTATGTAGTGCAATCACCAATTACAATTAAACTACCAAGAAGGCAAGATCCAAATTATAAGAGGCAGAGATTTACAAGTTAGAGGTGTTCCTACTTATGCTTGATTTTTTGATAATATAGATCATAATGATTCAACAAACGATCTCAACATAATTCAAGTTTAATAGTTTACTTATTAATAATTTAACGATTCAAAGTTTATAACTGACTCCATGTGTTCTCAAAAATAAAAGAAAATGTTACGATCTTTTTAGGATGCGAGGGAGTGTATAATACTCCTCCGTTCTCTTTGTTTGTTCCTGTTTCCTTAAATGAAATTCTTAAAATGTTTTCTTTGTTAGAATTTTTCTCTACTTTAACTCTCAACTTTATCCAACCTTTTCTATAGATCATGAACCATATTCATTATATTTATCTATGCATTCATTTAAATAAAAGAGTTTGAATCCACTATCTAGATTCCTCTCCCAAACAAATTAACTTTCCAACACACATTTATTAACAATTCCCATCTGTCTACTATATTAAATGTCAATAACTCTCTTTTCAAGTAGAATCTTATTAACTCATTATAACACATTCTCTTTCATTATAAAGATTTCATTTTTCTTAATTATCTCCCCGATTCAACAAGAAAAACATAAGGGAACGAAGAAGTTTTTTCATCTCTTGAGTGGAATTGTTTCTCTGTATTGGGTTTTTGAAGGAAGAAGTCCCAACACATGGAGGTGATTGACATATAATAAAATTAAAATTTAAATTTAAAAAAAATGGTACTATTGGTTGAACCAAAGAGGAATATCCAAAATAAAAAAGAAAGGAAGTTAGGTAGGTATAACAAAGTTCCCCTCAATCTCATAAACCAATTCTACAATAAAACCAGTAGGAATATAAATTTTGGGTTCTGAATCTCTGATATCAATAACATTAAAATCGTGTATTGTGCCCACCACGGTTCCAAAAATGCATATTACAATCATAAGTTTTCTGTGCTTTAGCTTTCAAAACAACAGTTATGTAGCTTTGCAAAGTTTGATGACATTTTTTTATTGATTAAATTAATTATTAATGCATAGATAAATATTGGTTGATGTGAGGATCTTGTTGATTCTTAATTAATTAAGTTACTCCCCTTCAGTCTCTCTTTTATTGTTTGTTTAGAATCGGGGAAGAATTAAAAAATTGAATCCTTTAATTAATGAAGTTGTTGATTAAATAAGATTCTTACTTGAAAAGAGAGTTATTGGATTTTTTATTTAGTGGTGTTAATGGGAAAAAGTAATAAATGTCTTTGGAAGTGAATATTTGGTGAGTTAATCTAGATTCTAGTAATGTAACTTTTATTGAATTATATATGATAGGAAGAAATAGTATAATGATTATGGTTCATATTTACCGAGTGAAAAAAGGCTGAATTAATTAGATGTTAAAAATAAATAATATTCTAAACAAGACAAATATTCTTAGGAATTTCATCTTTATAGGATAACAGGGACCATCAACTAAAGGAAACGGAGGCGAAGGGAACGGAGGAGAATTATAATATCTAAATGTTTTAATTTTTACAAAATACATAAACTAATAAGGATATAAACAATAACAAAACCTGCTATCAGAAGGAGCATGTACAAATTAGTAACTTCGGAACATTCATCTCAAAATAATAAAGTGAAACAAACTAAAGAACAATACTCCCTTCGATTTTATATTAGATTTCTCATACCAATTTTGGCACGGTGTTTTAAAGTTTGATATAAGTTACATAAAATTGAATGAGTAAGTTAGAATAAAAATGAGAGTACGAGTCTAGGTAAGAAGAGTAAATGTGTTGCATGTGGGAATTTTTTGGGAAAAAGTAATTTGCGAGTGAATAGGATTAGGGAGTATAATAATGAAAGTGACTTTTGTAATATTGGAATAATCATTAATTTTTGAGTATTTAAAGTACGTAAAAAGTAAAAAAGTTATTTTTAGGTGTTATGGTTCTACGTGGTGGACCACCCCACAATTAAAAAATTTAAATATAATGTTTCCTAAACGAAAATTGGGTACAGATACGAAGTGAGAGTGGTAGAAACTTTCAATGAACTGACATATGAGGAATTGTAGGAACTCATGGAACGGGATGAGTTGTGTATCAATAAATTAACAGAATTTATATAAAAAATTAAAATTCAAAAAATTAAAACGAAACAGAGACCATATCTATCTTAGTCTACTCCGATGAATTTCTTATTTTTAAAATAAAATAGAAAATATAGATTATTTTTAAACAAAAAAACTTTTTTATGGGGATGGTTGAACTGTATAAATAGACCCATAAAATAACATAATTAAAGAATGATGTTAGTTATTGAGAAGGTGCAACAATGTTATTTTTTCTATTTATTATAACTAATAATGTAAGTTATTGCTTTTTGAGCCATGAATTTGAAATTCCTATATTTAGGAATGTAGTTGGTTCGGTTTAAAACAAGAATAAATAAGAATGCACCTTAACACGGACGCCAACTTACGCAATTAGATCATTGAAGAGAAATTCTAGAGACGCTGCCGTCGTGTCTTATTAATTATATAGATTCTCTAAGTTTAGCCACATTAAACACTCACAAAAAAATAATTAAGTTACCCAATTTGCCCACATCAGGCCAAAATACGCCATTATGGGCATTCGAAACCTAATCCTTACAAGACATAAATTCATGAGAAACATACTTGATGTTCTTTCCTTCCTTGAAGAAAGAAGCTGCTACCACAGAAGCTCGAAATGTGATCACGCATTCATTCATTCGTGTACGAGCAAACACTTTCATTTCACAGCAGCATAGAGCCAATACCTTGAACACATAACACAATTTAAAGTAAATGACATTGGCAAGTGAGAAGAAAAGAAACAAAACATGATAATGGGAAAAAGTGGCATAAGCATTTATCTAAAATTCAATATTGCACTTGAGTATTAGAAATTTTTACAGAAAAAGCAATGGCCAAAGTTTCCACACCCAACAGAAAAAATGAAAACAGCTCAATTGAAACAGGAATAAGATAGATTGTCCACAGTTAAACTTAAGAGCGAACAAAGAAGGAAAAAAAAAAAGGCCTGCAACTCCTCCACCAATCATCATTTGATCCACTAGGTGATTGCTTGTAAAGAGTATGCTTGAGCCAAGCGCACTCCTAGAAAGCAGCTTATGACTGGAAGGGTTTCCTGGAATGCTCGTAGACGTTTATTGTGTAGGAAACTAAGAGCGCACTATTTTATTCCTCTTATATAGCCGTCAGTTACTACAGCTTCAAGCTGAACTATTAAAAATGTCCATGAAAGGAAAAAGATTAATTTAGTTCTGTTCATGGATACTTGAATACAATGCATGAGGGAACTGGCAATACAGCGGTCGAAAAAAAACATGAAGCTAATAGAATTGAACACCTGCTGTTGTACTGAATCCCCCATCAGAAAAATTTTCTGTTGATGAAGCCCAATATTTGCCGTCCATCTATTATAGGACATCATAGTCACATGTTTATCAATTCCTCCTAAAACAAGAGCAGCGCAACATGAGCAGTCAGAAGAAAAACATTTAAATGAAAGCTTAGTACTGAAAATTTCCAGTAAGCTTGTCATCTAGCTAATATTCATGTCAGCAGACGGAACATTAGCGGGGAAAAAAACATAAATAAATATAAAGAAAGCAAACACATGTACAAATGTCCTTACTAATTCTGCCACACATTACAGAAGACAAGCTGATTTAAGTATACCTCTCGCAAACCTTCTCTTCTGTGCGAAGAAGGCTCTTTTTGCCAGATATGTGTCAGAGGTTGTAAGAGAATTTTGCTAATTAGGGCTATTGCAGGATTACAAATACAACAAAACTAATGCTCATTATATGAGAGTGTGGTCAATGGCAAGCTATGTAGACTTATGCTCCCACTTGTATTCATGTTGATATTACTGCAGAGCAATTACTCTATTGACCATTGTCCTCCAGAGGGCTCTAGCAGCATTTTGTGAATACTTTGTCCCAAGAATAATGGGAAAACACATAAACCTCATCCCAATGACAAAGGGCCACTTCACCTGAGAAAACAACTGAATTGAGCAGAGGGGGCCAGTGGGGGACACAGCTGAAATGAATGTTTAACTCAGAATTAATAATATTTTAGACTATTCCTTATGATATATCTTGGTCTTATGTAACTTTCATTCCGTGTTTGTCTGCCTTTATGCAATTTTCATTACGGTTTATTTGGCTTCAAATTGTATTGATACTTATTTGTATATCTTTGTCCGAACATTTCAACCCATAATTGTCATGTATTTACTTATTTTATTGATATATCTTGGTCTGTATACAACTTTTTTTGCGTGGATTGTAATGCTTTATGCAATTTTTCATTACGGTTTATTGGGGCTTCCTAAATTGTGTGTTTTTAGATACTATTTGTGTACTCCTTTGTCAAAATCGAGTTTCCAAGTATAATTGTACATGGTATTACTACTCCCTCATAACGCGATCTTTCGTAAACATTCCTTATATTGTGGGCGTTATAATTCGAATTCCTCTTGCAAGCAAATGTAGCTTTCCATTTTATTGGTAAAATTTAAATGATAAAATTAAACTTATCATCTTACTTAATATAAGTGAAGGCGTGGACCGGAACGACTGTGATCCCCCCTACAAAATGTCCACCCATACACACTTATGATCCTATGAATGACTAATCATATCCTCTACTTATATTATAATTTACATGATTTCAAAATAAATTACAATCTATCATCTCTTTTTTATTGTCTTTCAATTTTTCATATTCCATTACATATGGTGTAACAAGTTAATATGGCATTACTTCATTGAACATTTCAAGATGAATAGCTAATTACTCACGTTATGCTTCATAAAGTTATATCTTTACTTAACATAATAATGTAACAATGAAACATTGCAAATTAAGGTTACACTAATAAAAAGAAAATTCGCAAGATGACAAAATTAATTTTGGATAACTTTGACACAATTGAGAAGTTAAATACGGTTAAAGAGAGCTTAGAATTTCATATTAAAAAGTTAGTACTTAATTTTATGTTATTCGTGCAACAAATAATTGTTTGGAACCAACGATGGAGAAATTTAGTGACGTTAGTATATAACGTACAATCAGTTCTATACCTATTTAATGATTGCCACTTTAAGTATATGTTCTCACATTTATTATTCGTCTACTCTTCTATATGTTTAAGCACAATCTTTTTTCCTCTATATTATATATTCTTTATTTTAAACCTACTTCATACTTGGACTAACGATGAAACGAACAACTCAAAACAATTGAATTATTGATATAAGAAAACATACGAAAAATCTTATAAAATTTATTTGCTTTGATACGCACCGCATCGCGTGCAAAAAATATAAGTGCCCTGTAGATGTCTAACAATAATTAAAACCACACACACTTTCTATTCGGAATCACTACTTCTTTTTCTCTCCTAAAATTCCCACCTTTTTTTATTGGACTACTTTCATCTATATTACACTTGTAATAGCCCATACTAAACAACTAATAAAGCAACCCAATGCTCTTTCCACACAATAAACATATCAAAGAGTGAATAAAAGATATTGGCAAAACAGTGAGTATGAAGTTGGTTATCTGCATATTTTTCTTTGTGATTAGGCAAAACAAGTCTATGTTCAACAACATACCCTGCCTCTAAAGCAAAACAATTTGCAGCAAAAAAATTATTTCTTTAAAGTAAATACATCAGAGCAAGGCAGATCCACACACAAAAATGCGACAGGTGTTACTGAGTCATAATAAACCAAAACAACCAAACCTAGGCACAATCAATCAATCCTATACAAAAACACAAGAAAAAGTAGAACTACTCAACCATTGAAATTCTCTCGATTAGACTTAACCCTTCACTCTCCAGAGCCAAACCAGCAACCGATTGTGCAACCTCTCAGTTCTCCCCACAATCGATATCGACACAAACCAAACGCTCCTCACATCCACAACATCTCCCATTGCCCTCAGATCTTCACCCTCTTCACCTCCAATGCCCCTTCCCTAACCACCCCATTCCCATGGCCACCACCCTCTCCTGTCCTTTCTCCTCCCTTCACCTTCTCAACGTCCCACTCCTCCCACACCCACCTCTAACAGCCTCTTTTCAGCTCGGAAAACCAATTCCTCCCGGGGGACCGTCGTGCCTGATCTCTCTTCACTTGCGCCCCCTTCACTACGCCCCTCAAAGCTCTGCCAAAGAAGTGAGTCAGATAACACCGTTCTCTTCCTCTCCCCATTCTGTGCTAGTAACCTCAAAAGGGCACCCCACATCTCTTGCCTCTTACTTAAATCCTCACGTCCCGATTTAGCCATCATCATCTGTCCTCTTACATCTAGTGATGCGTTCCTCAACCCCAAACTCAAATTGTACACAGAAAGCGAGAACAATTGCAGGGGCCATAAGTTCTCAAATTTTGGCCAAAACCCCTTTTTCCACCCATTTGATTTGCATGAACTGAAAGCATAATCTGGGTTCATTTTTTGGCAGCTGACAGACGCGGGCAACTTGTGATTGTTGCCTCAGTTGCTGGTGCAATGTTGTGGGATTGCATATGCTGGAAAACCCTAAAGCCATTTTCAAGAGCAAATGATTTGTTGGTGATGAAAGAGAATTTCAGAGGATGAGCAAAAGATGGAAGGATTGCATTGAAGTGTGATGAGAAAGACTTAAGCTTTTGAGAAGTGCTGAATCGTAAGAGTCATGCTTTAGTTTAGATTGTTTTTGCTTCCAACACGTTCCCTAGTTCGTATTGAGTTCGATTCTTGAGTTCGTTTCTTCTTCATCTTTGAAAAAACCAAAACAAGGGGAATAGGGCAAAAGTGTGTTAAATTCCCATGATTTTGTACTATTTATGTGGGGTGATTGATGCAAGCACAGAAATGCGGGGAGACCCAACACTGTAAAATCCAAATAAAAGACAAGATGGAAAAAATGGGATAACAGACCCAAAAATGAGCATTTCAAGCAGAACGTACAGTAAATTAAGACTTGAATAATGCATGGTGAGCGAATTTATAATAAGGACGAACAGCTTGGAATTCATGGTGACTCTATACAAGATAATCAAACCCACACAACAAGAATACCAAGTTTAAACAGTTACTCTAGAAGCCAACAAGTTTACAGTACTCAAAATTCCAACTCTTAAACTCGAAATTAAACAAGACACCAGAAATTGATCTAACCAACTCAAAAATATCCACAATTGATCTCCAACCCTGGATCTAAAAACGCAGAGAATTAAGAAGAAGAAAACCTGAAAGATTTGGGGCGGCGGCGAATGAAAGTGACGAAGGCGTTGGCGTTGTTGTTGTGGGTTTTGGTGTTGCGAAGGGCGGGTAGGGTTGAATGAGAGGGGATGCGAGTGTACGCAGAATGAGGAGAGGTGAAGATGAGGGAGAATTGAGTCTGAGTACAGAGTGAGAGACGTTTGAGCCGTGAGGGTTCGACCGTTAGATACTTATGAGACCAGAGACTCAGAGAGTGAGGGTGGTTGCTTGATAATTAATACCCCAACTCGTATCAAAAAAATTAAAAAATACCATATTACCACCTTTCCTCGTCAGTTAATTACCGACCGGCTTTGTGCGACCATTCGTCGGCAATTACGGACTTGCATTTTATCTATAACGGTCGAAAATTCAGTCGGACGGGGACAGCTATTTTATTGTTTGTCAAGTATTAACCAGTGGGAATACAATCTTTATAGAAAATCGATTCCCATTGTCTGCTTGCTAGCTGTGTTCAAATCGGATAAATCCTCTCCACCGATCCATCCGATCTCGAAAATACTGTTATATCCGAATGTTCTCGGATCCGTGAGAACTCTTACACCGATACCGAATCCGAAATCCGTAAAAATTTAGTTCGATATCCGATACCGACAATATCCCGAAAGCTATATTTTTCCGATCCGAATCCGATCCGATTCCGAAATTTCGGAATCAGGATATCCGTAAAATTTCGTATGCGGATCAAAATCGCGATCGCGGAACCAAATGTATATATTTTTACCTAATTTTCTTTTATTTTATCCATATTAATTAGTTAATAAACAGAAAATCAGGATATAATTTCGGATACTTTCCGAACATATCCGCAAGTGTTCAAAGAATTCCGATCCGAATCCGAGTCCGAGAAAATCCGAACGACCTTAAAAAACCGGCTCAGGATAATACGATTTTTCGGTCGGATCAAGCGCTATCACGGATCGATGCATCGGATCGGATTATTTTTAGCACCACCTACTGGTGCATGTAACAAAAAAGTAATGAGGACAATAGTAGGAGATGCAAAAGATAGTAAGAAGAATGATTTGTACACTCAGAGATTGAAAAAAATAATTATACTCTTATGTCTACCATAAACAATGTAATATTGAAAAAAAAGTGGGGAAAACTCTCTTTTTGTCATGAAAAACGATGTTTAACGTTATAATTGTGATACGGAAGTAAACTTTGTATTTTTAACCAGGGCAGGGGTAAACTTTTAATCAATTGTTGGTATTTTAGGTCGATCAGAAAAACAAATTAAAAATATTATTATAGCAATATCATCGTTTAAGAATTTCGGTTTGGTGCTTCTTCCAACCCACACCGAAAAAAGAGCACAGCAAGCTGACGATTAATATTTGCAGAAGGCGATTGTAGATCGTTTCCACCCGTTTTTAAAAAAATTTATGCCCCACTTTTTTTACCCTCGGAATTCCAAAAAAAAATTAAACCGAACAGCATCTCAATCGTAAAGGCGTAAAACAATCCTCGAACTAGAATACCCAAGACTAGAATTATCCAGGACCCTTTTCGAAGGGAATTTAAACATAGTTTGGCAAGGTCAATTATCAAACACCTAAGGAAACTAAGCACCTACCCTCCTTCTATGCAGAAACCACCACTCCGCAGAAGGCAGAGCCGCTGCAACTTCCATTTCGACAACTCTGACCTCGTAATACATCTAGGACGTTGAGGCAAAGGTCGGTCTGTCCGATGGTTTACCGTCTTGACCTGAACCGGACCAGGACCGACCTAATTTGGGACCGTTTTCATGAGCGGACCGCCGATTATCTGGTCCAGGTCCTAAGTCACATTATAGAAATTTAGTGGGATGTCCGGTCTTCCAGTCCGTTCTGGTTCAAACCGGGGTATTCAATTCGCGGGAGCGCGGTGCGATCGGATTATAATTGAATTAAAAAATATATTATAGTATTTATTTATTTCTTTTTGAAAAAATAGGATAAAGTAGAATGTTCTGATGTGCCATGATTAATCTGTATATACTCAAACCCCCAAAACGTGATTTTCAATTCCTTATGATTTCAGACTTTCTCAGTATCTGCACATCTCTCCAAAACCCACTAAAAAACCTCCACCCTCGCTCCATGGTGCTCACAAGGGGGCCGTCCCCCACCTCGGATCGGCGTTATTCTCCACCCATTAGCTACCAGCCACCGCTGCCTACTTGCAGCATACCGCAATCCCTCACGATGAACCTTCGACCGTCCCTCCTAGGCTGCAGACTTCGCTCAGTTCACAACGCAATGCGTACCATTAGATTTGCCCAGATTGCAAGTTCTTGCGTAGCGTCGCTTTACAGTGACGCCGTCCCCGTTGTCTTTGCAGACATTCCTATTGGTCCCCGGCGTCGTTCCCCGGTCTCTCGCGTCGCTCCAAAAGGTAAGTGTGCCTCCGAGCAGGCAAGAGGTCCCCAATTCGCGCACTCCAACATAGATTTCCACGAGAAAGAAAGTGCATTGTCATTTTTTTCACAATTCAAATTTGACTTTATATTATATTGTATTATATATTGTGAAATATAAAATCTTTGAAATACTTTTTCATGACTTCGTGACAATTTTATCGACAATTCATTCATTAGTATAGTTGAATTAATGAGTTAGATTGAGTGTAGTTTCACGGGTGTAGGTTAAGATGCTCTGTATGAATGTTTCGTATACTGTGTTGTGCCCCAATTGTTGTTAAATTATTTTGTATTAA
>SNQN01004975.1:0-14965 GCA_008642245.1 Bassia scoparia | reverse complement strand
TATTAGGAAAACAAGTGCAATTAAATAAACAAAACCATGAAAGAGGGGGTCAGTACAGAGAGAGACTTATGTTGGTAGGCAAGAAATGTTGGTCCTTTCACCCACGCTAGCTTGAACTAATATGCTAGGTTTGAAATAGTAATCTTTAAGTTTAACTAGTGTTTCAACTTTGAACTGAAGATTACATAATTAGAGCGGCCCATAAAATTGACAAAATATCGAGGCAAAAGTTTACGGAAAAGCCCACAAGACCTAATAAGTTATCACCAAAACGATTGTGGTTTCAAATGTAGGAACGATGACAGGTATTGATTAAAGCATTCTGCCCTATTACACAATAATAAGTTCCAGGGCTATAATACCAATGATAAACCTTATACCATTTTCCTCGTATTGTACTAACATTCATGGGGCAGTCATATAGGCGTTTTATTCTTACATTTATTTTCAGTTCAAATCATGGCGAAAGTGAGTTCCGAGTATAATTGCTGGACGACTTTAACCTTTATATTTCCAGTATGTGGAACGTCTCGTCACGATTAAATTATAAGTAAATTTCTATTTTTAAAAGTTGAACTGGAGTTTGAGCAAGTAGACTATTCTTGCAGTACCTTGAAAAAATAGACACAAGGAAAGACCTGCTAGACGGTAATAAGCAAAAAAAAATAGGAAAGAATAGGTAGAATACGAACAAGACTTTGTAGAACGCAGGTTTTAATAAAAGCTTCAATACACGACCTCGGGTTAAGCTTTCCTGCATAATGTCTAATATGCTAAGATTAGGAATTCGGAAATACACATACCACAGATCATAAAGCATATTAAAATTAACTAATACTATTATGCTGCGCTAAAGTTTATACTATTGATCATTAAATCTTGAATTCTGCAAAGCCAGTTTCGTAATACTGCTGCTTCAAATATTATATGCGTTGATGGTTATAAGGTTAATGTGGGAAGGTAACATGAAATAAATCGAGACCATGGGTTAGTTAAAAATTGAATTCGTTTTGATTTGTCGCAGAGAAAACAAAAGAATAACATGGAATGTGCTCAGGAATGCAGAAACCGAGTTTAAGTTGAAAATTTCCTATAGTTTAAGAACCTAGACCTTACCTATAATTTTCAGAAATTTTCAATAAAGACAGGCACAGATACATTCCTGTTGTTTAACATTTATAGATTGTACTATTCTGCTATCAATTAATCTCTGACTCGTACATCCATGCTGTTGCTCCTAGACATAGTCTATAATGCATATTACATATATCCTCCCGACACAAGGGATCACAGCATGAAACTCCACTTCTGACTTGCTAACAAACTCCTTTGGGAGCAAAATAAAATAAAATTCTAATTTGCAGTTTGCTTTAGGGATGAGTAAGCATTGCAACTATTTCTTTCAAAAGAACAGATACTATTGCCTTCAATCCTGTTCAAACAGATATAGTATGCATAGCATGATTAAAACATGCGCTTTTCTCTCCAAAATGATGTATTGCTTCCTAATTTGGTGTATCCATAGTAACTGTCCCGATAGCTAATAATGCAATATTGAGTCCGTTTATGCCTCTCATCTAGAAAGACAGGTGGCAAATTCTGACACAACACAAATTCATCAATGGCCGGTCACACACCGAGAATTCATTGTTTTTGACCGGAAAAAACGTGGGGTTTATGAATAAAGATACACAATTCACGAATGAAGTCAGGCTCCGTGGCAATTTCCGCCTCCTCAACGATCATTTTCACATAAAACTATTTAGTGCCAAAATTTTTGTATATACTTAGGGTTCAATGAGCACGCATTAATTATAAGTGATTCCAAAGAAAAGATTTGGCTGGAGAATGATGGCAGGATCAAAATGATTCCCCAAACGACAAGACAGTTTACGCGAAGATTTTGAGTCCACTGTCAAAGAATAAAAAAAAATCCAAAAAGACATTTTTTTTTATTTTTGATAGATAGATAGGAGATATGAAGGAGTTATGTTAAAGACATTAATTAAATTCTTGTCAACCAATTGAATACTCTAATGATGTATTGTTATGTTAATAATTTATACACAATGTCACAAAATAATTTTTTTGARAGTGGAGGATAGCTCAAGTGGTTTAAGCTTCCTCAAATTYCAGTAATATATTCACAATAATTGATGATAAATAAATGTATAAARGTCTATTTTCAATGTAATTTCGGAGAAAAATTAAAAGCTAATTTAGGGTTGTTGTTTTAAGAGTAGTTAATCAGTTTATATGCATTAATTTATTTATTTAATTTTTTATGCGATCATTAATTWATAGGCTTTGGGAGGGAAAAGTGGGAGGGAAAAATAAGGAGACGAATATTGCTTTAGTATAAGTTATTAGATTAGATGATATTTATTATTGTTAATTATTTTAATTACCGATGATATTATTTTTAGGATATACGAAGTACGGAGTACTTGCTATCTACTCCCTTCGTTCCYTTTTTTTTTGTCTTGTTTGGAATTGGGGTGAGTTTTAAGAAAAATGAATCTTTCATTAAGAAAATATGTTAGTTAAATAAGATTCTTACTTGAAAAGAGTGTTATTTACTCTTTTTTTTTATTTAGTATAACGGGAAAATGTAATAAATGTGTGTTGAAGAGTGAATTTTGTGGAATAATTTAGATAGTGGTTTGACTTTTATTAAATACGATGGAAGATAAATATAATAAATATAGTTCATTAATCTATATAGAAGRTGGATAAAGTTAWTGTTAAAAGTGGAAAAGATTCTAAACAAGACAAATATTTAAGAATTTCACTTCTAGAAACAGGACAAACAAAAGGGAACGGGGGGAGTAGTACAAATTTTTTTATTTAATCTATTATTAATTATTAATAATACGATATGATATAATTGTTTGTTTTTTTATATATAATTTAATATTTTTTGGATAAATACAGGATGATTGATAAATTCAATTTAATATAATTTTTAWTAGAATTATGATGTCATCAATTCTTTTGGCAAGAAATTGTTTTAATGAGAGGCCGTCATATAAGCACATCAACCATTTTCTGTTTTATTAGTTTTAGATAAGTTTTACTTAGAAGTGGTAAAAAGTGATACGACCCGTTAACACGACACGAAAAATCGACACGTTATTAACGGGTTTGGGCTGAGAATTTTGGCTTGTTTATGTAAACGGGTTAATGCAACACGACACGTTAATTAGGCGGGTCGAGTTAGGGTTGGGAATTTAACCCATTTAAATTGATTGGTTGAYAAGACACGATTGCACCTAATTAGATACAGTAGTATGTAAAAAAGACGTGACACGCTAACTCGACACGAAAACAATCTGTTATTAGTGGGTTTGGGTCGAGGGTGTCAACCCGTTTTAGTTAAACGGGTTGACACGACACTACACGTTTATTAAGCGGGTTGGGTTAGGATTGAAGGGGTTCAACCTGTTTATGTGAGTGACACGTCACGAAAATGACACGACACGACATGTTTAACACCTCTAGTTTTACTAATAAGATATACGTAATACGAAGTATGTAGAAAGATATGATATAATTGATATTTAATTAATTTATACAAATTTAATTTAAAATATTGTGGGATGGGATATACTTACGGTTGAAATTAAAAATTAGAGGTGATTGATGAGATAACGATTGTTTTCTTTTAAGATGGATATCAATTGGTGTTTTGGTAAATTGGTTATCTCATTGAATAATAAATGAGATGAGATCATAATTTGTTTTTGAAATGGATATATGGAGATAGTTGTGTATGTTTAAAGTTTTATATTTTTATTTAATGTTATATAGCTTTTGTTTTCAACTATTTAATTAGATAGGAGTTGTCGGATATCGTAGTTTTCTTGAGAGTTTTAAAAATTAATTTTATTATGGTTCAAGTCATCTTTGGCGGGGATTTTTTTTTAATGAGAGATGTCACGTACAGCGTTGAATTGACATCTAGTCTATGTTTGCTTTATTAGTATTAGCTGAGATCAGATAATTTCCACATGCATATGTGTCGGTTTCTAAAGAGAAAATAATGGTCTTTCAAACTAATAATCAAAAAAGAATTTAAAAATGTAATTATTTAAAATAAGGTTCTATTTTGAATAACGTAAAGATTATAAGTTGACAATATAATTAAATATAATCAAACAATTTATTAAAATCCATTAAATCTTTTATACTTTTTATGCAATAATTTAAAAAATTGTTTAGGGAGGGATAACTTGGAGGGAAAATGTGAGAATGACGATTGCTTAGTAAGGTTTTTATTTAAATTTATTTAAATTTAATTAATATATGTTCTTTTGTTTTTCCTATATTATAATTAAGATAGATGAGTTCATATGTAGTTTTTTTGGTTTTTATTGTTAAAAAAGAATACTGTTATTTATGATGTCATTCAATGTTTTGGCGAATTTTTTTAATGAAAGCTGCTAATTTGATGACATCAGCCTTGTGTTTTTGCTTTTATTATTATTAATTATTTTATAAAATTTAATTATTTCTGATGTCATCAATGTTTTTGGGCGGAAATTTTTTAATGGACACCACTAAGCCATTGATGACATCGAGTCGTGTTTTCTGTTATTATAAATATACTACAGTAAGCCCTCGAACAAATGCTCGTTTTGTAATGAGTTAAGAATTGTTATATAAATCAAAACTTTGACTCTAGTTAAAATGTAAATAACTTAAAAAGAGGTTTTGATTGTGATAATTTTATTTAATAGTTAAGATTTTGGATTGTGATTAATTTTTTAATAGTTTCTGTATCATATGAATGTTTAATACTTTATTTATATTGGCTCATTTATATATGTATATTTTAAATTTTTACATTTTTATGATAAGTCGATAATTTAAAGGGGTGTTTGGGAGGAAATATGAAGGGTGAGGATGTAATATATTAATAGAATGATTTATAAGATTAAGAAGCGAGACAGTCTCTGGCAGGTGGCAACGAATATATAGTTTTTTTAAAAAAAAAGTCAAGAGAAAAATTAAATTGATCAACCAAATAAATTATTTATTTTCAAATGACAAGTCGCTATTATACAGTTATACCATGTACTATTTGAATTGTTTAAAAATATATCTGGACTTTTTGACACTCTTAAATCCCTGAACTTTTTTAAAAAGCCGAAAAAGGTTTTTAAAGCAGAAAAAACATACGGGTGATATTTTGTTATTCATTTTGGTATTCTCCCTCTTCTCGAAACTAAATACAACAATCGATAGAAGCTAGAAGATAAAATAAGAAAATCACTCATATTTAACACCTTCAAAACAATTAATCCAAGAAAACGAAACCTCACGATTAATACTTAATTAATAAGAAAGAACCGAAACTTATTAAAAACCTTTAGATTTTCAGCCTAAAAAACTCAAACTAATTTTAGCATTGTTGTTTAAAAGTTCGGGGGATTGTGTGCAAGTTGTACAAAAATCATGTATTTTGGAAGAAGCAAAAGTACATGGGTATAAGATTTCCAAGTTTTTTTGCGGTTTAAGCCACTAATGTTTAACGATTAATTAATTCGGGCACGAATAATTCATGATCATCAAAATAGTGTTATTGAAACAACAATATTAGTTGCATTATTAATCATAACAATATAAATATAATAAAATCGGGGAAAAACTTGTTGGTCTGTAAATTTATAAAATGAGGCGTATCGGTGATTTAGCTAGAAGATTTAAAGGTTTATTGTTTCCATTAATAGAATTTAATAATTATTTATTGTTTAATTTTTATTTTCGCAATAAAGTAGTAAATGATTTTGAAATTGCTATGATGGCGCATGTATTAGTAGAGTCATTATGTTTATTGATTAAGAATGAACGGAAAAAAATGTTTTTGTCATTTCGGAGGGAATTTTTTTTTTAATGAGAGGTTGACATGGTGCCTTTGATGCGATGTAAGCAGGGTTTTGTTTTAGTAACTAGTACTAGTATATTAGCCCGGGCGATCCTGCCAGGTCGGCAAAAGTATTTAGTTTAATTCAACATAATAATATTTTATGTTCGATTTCTCCAGTATCGCATTTAAAAGTTTGATTAATTTAAATAAAATTTGATAAATATTCTCAACGTTTCATATCTATTACTCGTAGTTTTTTTCAAAATGTTTTACATGAAGATTCGCTAGATTTTTTTTATTAAGCGTGCTTTTATACTGATTGGCAAAGGCTTGGAGAATGCCACATTGCGAATTCCCGTTGCAAAGGAAGCCTTTTGAATTGACGATTATACGATTGTTTTTTTAGAGTAGACTATAGATTGTTAATATTTAATTTAAAATTAGTGTTTGTAGCCGGCGAGGTGCCTCAAGTTATCGCTCGGGTCAACAATTAGATGATGGTGTTGAATATACGGAGTATAATTGATGTGATTTTGGATTTTTGTGTACTCCGTAGTAAGAGTTTTAGAATGATAGAATTGTGTTGTACATCTAAATTTTAGAGAATAATAATGCAGTCCTAATTTCAAATAGATTGATTAAGACTTAATTATAATTTATGTGATATGATGAATCTGTTGGAATTGTTGTTGATTAGGGTTAAAACCTAAACTCTTTATTCAAAGGTTATAGTTCAGCCTGTAATTGCATAATAGCATAGTATTTTATTTTTAAATTGAAATAATTATAATCATGAACACTTGTCATCGATTAGGAAGGAGTCATGTGCGTACACATTATTGTATTAACTTCTTTTAAATATATTTTATAGATATAAAGGTAGATAAAAAAAGTTTGTTTGAAGAAGAATGACTATAGAAAAGAAATTTAAAGTTTGTTGTTTTAATGTGAATGGATCTATAGTTGTACATTATTGTAATTATTATGTGTTGTTCAGATTTAATTTAAGACGGACGTGAGTTGTCATATTAGTTGTCGTTTTTTTTTTCAAAAAAAATTTTGATTTAGATGTATCAATTTGCTTTTTGGCGGAAGATTTTTTAATGAGCAGACGCCACGTAAGAGAGCTTACAATGAGAGGGAAAAAATATTCCTCACTATCCTCTCGCTATCTTTCCTCTCTCACATTTTCCTCAACTAACTTTCTATCACAACACTAAAAAAATTCCCTTACTACCTCCTACCTTTTTCTAATTATATTTATTTTAATCCACTCTTATTTTCATATTAGAGCATACTTAGTAGTAATTTTTGTAATTAATTAATCACGATTACTTGATTAATTAAAAATTAGTTGACAAAAATAAAAATATTGTTATCAAGGCTACCTTATATCTTCATTATGATCGAATAATTGTGAAATTAACTGGAATCATTTGGAACGATTTATACAATCATATAAACTTTTCAAAATTCAAACAATATGGTTTTAACACACTATTAAAGTTATTGGTTGAGATTACTATGAAAATTTAATATATCATAGTTTAGTAAAGTATTGTTAACTAAGAAACGTAATTATATTAACATCATAGACACAAATACTAGGGAACATTTTAAACAATACTAAAAAATAGCAACAACACAACAAACAACACTATACTTCATCAACAGTAATACATTTGCATTTTGCTATAAAATTTCAGAAATTCAAACTAGATAAAATAAAAAAACTATATGTTACATAACAACAAATAACAACACAAACATTTCACGTACATTAACAAACAGGAACATATATAAACGATTAAATTAGTAATTACAAATTTAAATGAGATTTCAGACAAATATTAAATTTTAATTAAGTGGTACTTGAAATTGAAGCGATTTTAGTTAAGGAAAATAGTGGAAATAAGACACGAATTAATTATGTGTTTTTTCAAAGTGTGTCAAATATAGAACAATGACGCGTGCTATTTTAGTAGGAGAAAATTTGGACGTTGGTAATTTTTATTTTTTTTAATCGGCTAAAAAGTTTAATTTAAATTGTAAACGTGTGAGGTTAATCAGAAAAATCTGATTGGCTATGATCTTGCCCCTTTACGCGTGGCAAGAATGACTGCTGGCCTCACGCCAGCAATGTGAAGTTTCAATTTTTTTTGCTTTTTCCAACCCAAAACGATGTGTTTTGGAGTGGGTAGTTCAGCCATACATAAACACGTCGTTTGTGCGGAAAGCAAAGAAACATATTTTCAAGCCCCAATTTGGGCGCAGTCTTACTGTGCTAACTTCTTTTTTCCTCGCATGCTCCAAATTTTTTTGATGTCCTAGTTATGTGAGACTCTCTTTCATCAATATAGTACATTTTTTTACATTATTGGCTCACTTTTACAATAGAAATAAATTCCATCACTATTGGTATGTTCTAGCATCTATATGCAGTGTGTTTTGTTATTAGCTATTCTAAGATTTATATGTTTATTTATACGATAATATTATCTAGTGTGTTTGTCAATGGCTCTGTATCTACATTAACCTCTTCGGAAAACCTAAAAAGCCTTCTATCTATCTCTTTCGAGTTGGTTGGCGCTGGTGCTGTGGCTTCGCCTGCTTTAAGAAGGTCGTTGTCTTAGCGGCTTTTGTCTCGCTCTGGATGGTGTGGTTTTGATGGTCTGCTGTCTTGAGGTATTTGTTCGTGTTAATTTCTTTCGTGTTTCTTTTGTTTCTTTTAGCTCTAGTTGTTTCCGACTTTGAGCTGGCGGGTATTCATCACTGTGTTGAAAGTGTTGGGTTGTCGTTATTTGGCGGGAGAACTGATGGTGGGACTGGCCTTCAAACGGTCGAAATTTGGCAGGTGTGGGCTGAGTTGGTCTGTTTCTTGATTTTGGATGTTCTTAGACTGGGTATCCACTGAATCGGCGACTTTTTGATTGGGGGAGCAGTTTGAACGGTTTGTTTTTCTTCTGTTGGCGTTGAGCGAGTTCTTTACGTGCGATAAGTGTTATTTGTAACACGTCGCTTTGGGTCCTTCGAGTTTTTTAATAAATTTGGCCCCTGTGGTGCTTCTAGTTGTTTAGGGTCGTGTAGATCTTTTTTTTGTTTCAGTTTTTAGTTGTTTTTTTTGGAAAATAAAAAACCGAAACAAGAAATGCGAAAAACTGTAGTCTTAGACTTTTTTTGTTGTATTTCTAATTATCATGTTTCAAAGTTAGTAATTTTTTTCTTTTATATTTAATATTTACATCGTATACAACAAAAAGAAATAGAAAGCCACAACAATGCTGAGGCGGGCCCGTTTATTATTCCTTTTTTGTTTGCAGTGTCCCTAACTTATCATATGGAGTTAGGTTTTTTAGAGTAGTTGTTCTTGGGTCATTCATTGACTGTTGTGATGTCGACCGTGTCAGTTCAATTTTTGAGGATAGCTAATTGACTCTGCAAAGCATGGTTATCCATAACTCTACATCAAAAGGTTATATGCTGAATTTGTGCGAAGTCACAGAGTTATTGTTCGAATGAATAATTTCTTTAAGGCCTGTATGTGTTCAAAACACTTGAACAATCATAATATGTATGTCGTTTTTGGATAGGATTTTTGTACTGTCCAATTGTTCTACTGAATTGGATTGTAGTGCCAGTGTGGTTTTCTCACATTAATGAAACTTTGTTTCGGGTCAAAGAAAAGTATAAGATTAATTTAAAATAGAGTGATTGCATATAGGTGTCGTTTATTTTTTTTTAAAAAATATTTTCTATTTTTGATTGTCTTAATCTGCTTTGGCTGATTTTTAAATGAAGACGCACACCGTAGAGTATTGGATAGTGATATAATTCGGTTTTGCTTGTATTGTAATTATTAGATAATTTATATTCGTAGAAAAGGTAATCATTGCCTAGATAGTTTTGGATTTAACGTTAACTTCGTATTGGTTGTCACTAAAAAATTCCTATTATGGAGTTTCAATGTATTCGAGAATTATTCTTAGGTGTGGGATATGTTTGGAATATTATTCTTGAATATTTGTAATTCATTGAAGAAATTAAAGTAATGTGATTTAAATTTCAATTTCAATTACGGATAGTACTGCAAAATCCGTTTGGAAGTAATAAGTAATTCAATTTCTATATTTCAAAAATTAAGTGACTGTATTTTGTTTGGAAAATGCTTGGATTGAATTCCCAAAATTACATTCCAAGATTTATTATTTGTGGAAAACATTGTATAGATGTATGTATATGGTATGTAGTTGGTATGTTATGTAGTTGTATGTATGTATGTATGTTAGATGTTATGTTGTATGATGATTATGTATGTATATGATGGGCTATGTCAGGGTATGTATGTAGTGTATGGTTTGATGGTAGTGTATCGTTATGTATGAGGTATGGTATGTTTGTATGTATGTATGTGATGGTATGTATGTATGTATGTATGTATGTATGTATGTATGTATGTATGTATGTATGTATGTATGTACGTACGTACGCAGGTATGAAATATTATACATGTATGTAAGTGTGTGTGTGTGTGTGTGTGTGTGTGTGTGTGTGTGTGTGTATGTGTGTGTGTGTGTATGTATGTATGTATATATTCTGTATATATAAATGTACATATATATTTGGTATGTGTATATATACATATGTATTCAATATGTATAAATGTACATATGTATACAATATGTATAGACATATGTATATATTTGGTATATGTATATATGTATTTGATATGTATATACATATGTATTTGTATGTATTATTCAATATGCACACACACACATATTCAATATGTATAGACATGAAATGGGCTAGAATTGTAATGAGAGGTGGTAAGTATTGGAAATGAAATACTCCATCCGTTACGCTTTACTTGAAACAATTGAATATTTTACCTCTAATAAATAATGTCAATTGTTTCAAATAAAGCGTAACGGAGGGAGTATGTGTTTTTAAGTTATGATGGAATTGGACCAATTTCATTCCCAATTCCAATTTTCTTAATAATCCAAACAATGAAATTGGGCCAATTTCATCATTTCAAATAAAGTGGATGATGATGCATTTGAAATACAAAGATGGTTCTCAAACATGCCCTGCTATTTTAAATAAAGTGCCCATTATGGTTCTTAAAAATTTCCACTTTCTCCATTTGTGCTTTTGTGTGTCAATCAAACAAGTCACTCAAATTACAATTAATGAGATTTTTCATTGCCCATGGTAAGTGAAGGTAACCAAACAATGCCTTTTTTTGTTGCAGATATTTATTTATATTTAGGTTGACCAAAACTATCTAAAATAGTACTCACTCTATTTTTATTTAYTTACARCATTGCAAATGTTGCGGGTTTTTAGAAGAGTACGTATCGATGATAATGGAGTTAAGTGCAAGTTGGACAATATTTAATTGAAATTTAAAAGTGGATGAATATTGAATGGATGAAATTGAAAGAAAGAAGGGTAATAAAGGTGATTGGAGATTTTTTTTTTCAATTTGAGAGTATGTTATTAAATGATTGATAAGATGTAAACGCTAAAAATAGAAACGTTACGGTGCAAGTAATTTGGTACATCCATTTATTGTATATGATGCAAGTAAAAAATATTGAAGACAATATACGTATTTGATCTAATTATTTTCCAAATATTTGATGTGAATAAAATTGGATCGAATATCATAGGAGTTGAACATATGGATATATCCAATGTTTTTTTTTAAAATTTTTTTTTTTGGATAAAACTATATAGAAACTCCTAAAAAAAACTTATATTGAAATTTGTTCTTGGAAAAGTGGATAGCTAGGTATATACAATTTAGATTTTTTGATAACTTTTAAAGTGGAGTTTTTAAAAGTCATATTTTTAAAATATGTTGAAATTACAAGCCTAAATCGGATCTGTAATATACAAATACTAACATTTCGGGTTAGGTATGAATTGATGACATAATTCATGTTAGGATGGTATTGTTTCGTGATCTTGCTAGTATTTTATGATGAAGCATTTTGTCTTCTATACGTTCACAAAACAGTCCTACAAATCTATCTAATGACATGCGGGTTGGGATAGTGGAGTTTTCTGTGTTGTGTGTGTGTGTGTGGTGTTGGTGTGTGGTGTAGGGTGTGTGTGTGTGTGTGTGTGTGTGGTGTGTGTGTGTCTCATGAGGCTTGTTCCAAAGTAGTCGTTTGAAGCGTGAGTTGATTAGTTAATTACTAATCTCTTTGACAATGTTAGACTATATTTGATTTCTGACCAGTAGCAAACTAGTAACATTCATTCGTGTTGTCTTGTATACGTAGAATTAAGGGGAATGTTGTGGATGATAATGTGACATGAAAAAGTTTTGACATTGTTACATTTATCCTTTCATTGTCATGTTGTTTAATGTAAATGTCTTTAGTCTTATGAGTGGATTGCCGACTGGGTTACGACTTTAGCGCGCGTTAGATTTATTGTTAGCTTATCATATAAATTCTAAAGAGTAGTATTGGTATATTCTGATTTTGACAGTGCATATCGCAAAGTGTTTCTCTCTATAAGATGTTGAAGTTTTTCCCCTCAAGTATTGGAGGAAATGTAGAGCAGGTTTTTCCTTCATATTTTTGAGGTTAGAAGGGTTTTTTGTTTGAAGTATTTATTTCTCATCGATGACTGCAGTGATGTAAATGTTGATGGATAAAATTCTAATGTCTGGATAGTATGCTCATAGTCTTCGTCTTGGTCAATTTAGATGGTTTTTTGATATTAAAGTCAGTTCTCAGTATTCTCATTATTAGAATTATGATTCAGCTGGCTGATTCCTGAGACATTGTGTTTTACTCTCTCGTCGACGACTATTTTGACAAACAAAAACTATCAATCAGATGAATGACGCGAAATATACATTGTCATCATTCTCTTCCAAGATGTATAAACTAAATTTATTGATAATATATCAATTTTGGCGGTAATCATTATTTCAATTTTAAAATTCAATTGTTGCAGTTAATACAATAACGAGGAGTACTTTTTTGAATGATTTTCCATTTTTTACTAAGCTGTACTAGAAACTAGAATGGTTAACAATTAAAAGCCTAAACAACTGAGGAATTTGCTTACTATATTGCGATTTTAAAGCAGCTTAGAGGGTCAAATTACTGTTTAGGGCTATTGTGGCTAGTATGATTAAGTTATGATCATCTAACTATTACTAAATATTGGCGTTATTATAATTGGTTTTATTTTTAATACTTAGGTACTATAGTGATATTAGGATTTGGTATTGTTCCTTATTGCTGTTTTTTTTAAAAACTTGGATTGTTATGATATTAGATGTTAACAGAATGAAACTACTTGAGAATGAGTTGATTGGATTTATAGTTTCATACTTATATCTAATCTATCTAATACTATATTAATAAAAAGGGTCATAAACATGACTCTTCCAATTGATTCTCCTTAATGTTCCTCTTAATATGACACGATGTATGTGTTTCTTGTGTACTTTTGCAAGTCATGATTATTTACAGTACCTTTCATTTCCTTTATGTTTGGTCTTGTCTTCTTGTCATCAGTATTGATGATTTGCAAATAATTTAAATCCCTTAGATATCTATATTAATCCTCCTTGAACCGTCGGAATTCGGTAAGTTTCTTGCATCTTTTGCGATCATACGATTCTATTTTTATTTTTTGTCTATTTGATGATATGTTTACTTGGGAGTATGTGAGTATATGAGTTGGTGAATTCTGAGTTGTTACATGTGAGCTAGTACCTCCCGTTATGAATATCACGATTTTATGGAATTGAAAATGAAGTAATGTTTGATAATCAACGTTATTATGTTCAAATTGGTCCGGCCACAATGTCTGTGTATGACAACGAGGTGTGCCACATCGTCCTCGTACCAGAGGCTATTAGGGCTCGTACCCTAGGATTCTTAATGATGACAGACGTTGATGGGCAATTGGTTTCAGGGCACTTACCCAAAATCAATGACATGTATCTTCAAGTTCACATGGATGAGATTCGTCGTCGTTTGAAAAGTATTCTACAGAAATCGAAAGGAATTTCTCTTGCACAAACAACTTTCTTTGATTTGATATTAAATCCCTGACCAGTGTTGAACCTCGATCACCATGTATATGGCCTCACTCAGTCCAACATTGAAGTGAAGTTGGGTAGTCACACGGATGGGTCATAGGTATTCGTAGTCAAGGAACGACCAAGCTTGATTGAGGTTGTCATTGAAAGGGATGCAGAACAAGTGCAGCCAATGCGTCGTGAGTACCATGTGAAGTTYAAGACGAAAGCGAAAAAGCAGGCCAATTGTCTCACACTGGGTGAAAATATCATCGCTTGGAATAGTCGCGGCTTTATAAGGACATTGTTAAAAGACAATCTGTTGCTTCTGAGAGAACGATACAACCCGAYGGTTATTATTCTGACCGAAACAAGGGTTGGTGAAGAGAACTTCCATTGCATAATTGAGAGCTTGTCCTTGCAAATGCTTGCTGAAATAAACAAAGTTGATTCCCTCGATGGTGGAGTGGTTGTTTTATGGGATCAACTGAAGATAAAAATTGCTACGAGGTTCACAACTGACTACAGTATTATAAGTTTCGCAGGAGAATTAAAGGTTAGCAACGATGAGAATGATTTMGACGATAATGAAAGCCAGGTATAGCTACATATATATTCCGGTGTTTGGAAAAAGAGGCTATTTTCACTCACCCGRCAAATCCTTTCTCGAATTTATGTTTGAATCCGCATGCTAATGTTTTACAGTTAGAACGTATTAGAGATAATACAAKCCAGTGTAATTAATAAGTGTTGTGGGGGTGCTCAGCTGTTAGTCATTCATTCTATTTTTGTACAAGTATGGATGACATAATCATGTTCACTCAAATGATCRGCAATTATACTATTAAATTTCAACTRTCACCACCATGTTTGATCAAATGGTTCATAATTGGTTTCAAAAGTAGCCATTGATACATATTCATTGCAACTCTGGCAACATGAAGTTAGGCTTAGTTACATACATAAATATACGGATATAGCCGACTGAAATTGTAGTCTTTTTTTCTTTGAATTTTAGCCATTAAGGAGTACCCCGAACA